>CAMOHE010043812.1:0-40410 GCA_946598075.1 Artocarpus hirsutus | reverse complement strand
CCACAAACAGAAATCAAAACCACGCAATGGACAAAACGAGGTTGCATTATTTATGATTGTATACAAGGATTAAAGATGGCTCCACTTAAACAACTTAAGACTAAGATGGCATACTTTCGTATAATACAAGGAGCTAATACTAGAAAACTTTAGTAGTTGACAGACCCACATTTCTTTCTGATTTCCCCATCTTGCCCTGTCAGTATTCCGATATTACTGAGCTTCACCATGGAAGCTGCAAAGTCTCTAGAGAAGAGGAATGGACTCATGCTATAAGATCTCACCAATGCAGCTGTTCTTGGGTCATCCATTAGTGCTTGATCAGATTGTAGAAGCCCTGACTTGTTGATGACATTGCCATAATAGGCATTGTCAAATCTGAAGGTGCTTAGAGGATCAAGAGGGGCAAGATTGGTATTTGAAGAGTCAACGTTTGGACACATGGATTGCAAGCGTGAGAGGACAGAAGAATCAAGTGATGGGTCTGGATTGCCTGAGCCTTTGAAGTTAAAGAGTCTCCCCTTGAAAGTGAAGCACTGGGCAAAACCTATGGTGTGTGCTCCTAGCATATATAAAGAAAGGCATAAAAACTGGATCAGTGTTGTTTATTTAGAAGGACAAGAAAATAATTAATGTGACACTTTGTACCATGTATTGTAAACTGATGTATCTGTTAAATCGTGAAGCTTAATTTAATACCTTGAGGGATTATTGTTTTACGTATGATTAGGGGACTATAGAGAACCACTGTAAATTTCATATATTTGTTTTCTGCTCATATTTCTTTTTACTATTTTATTTGCATGAGGTAGTAGAATTAGGGCTTATTATTCGTGACAGTATCTTAAACATACATAATATAATCAATCGTATAGCATATTAAACCGGTTTAGCTAATTTATGCTGATGGCTCAATCTTTTATTAGAAGAATTATGATACCCATAATGAGAAAACAGTTTCATGACATTATGAATTCAAAGTATCAAAAAATCCGATAATCCGACAAATTTAATTTAACCCACTTAATTAAATCTGAGATAATTCAAATCCGATAAATCCGAAAAAAATTTTTTTATTAACCCACCCAATCTGATTTTTCATGAGATAGGTGTAGGTTGAGTTTTTTATAATCTAAAATAATCGGTATCTATCCAATGTGAAATATATGTATATAATATTTACTATATATATTGTAATTTTAATATAACTTTATACTAAAAAAACCTTTGTTTAACATTGTTTATAAAGACTTTCTCTCTTTGGTTCAGACTTCTAAGATCTAGTTGGGAGTGTTTTTAAAATAGGTGAAAATGGTTTTATTTTGAAAAATGAGAATTTTGTTGAGAGTGTTTTTGAAATTTTTGCCTTGAAAAAAGTGCAAAAACATTTTTAAAAACTATCAAAACAATACCAAACGAGGCCCTAGTTTTTTACTTTCTATTTTTTAATACACACTACACACTATACTACATAATCCCTTGAAATATTAAAAATAAAAAAAGACTTTGATGGTTGATAGTTGATGTTTGATTTTTTCAAAGAATTGGTTGATATATTTGAGGTGGAGAAGCCTATAGAGCTTAAACAATACATGTATGAGGTGCAAGCCTTGAAGAAATCTAAAGAAGTTGTATCAGGTAATGCATTTATTATATCTTGTTTTATAAGATTTTCTTTACATTACTTATTTGAAAAGTTATTGTATTTTATTTTAGGTGATGGATCTTGTATCATGGATATAGAGAATGTTTGAGTGTAGATGTTTGGAGTTCTAGATTAACAATTATGTAACATGTTAATTGTGGTTGATGTTTATTGACTGAAAAAATATTTATTTTCTTAGTGGGTGTTTGGAAGGGTGGTGAGAACCACTTTTATTGTAGCATGTGAGAGTTTTACAATGTAACAATTTTTTTTATTGTTACTGTAGCATGTGAGAACTTTTTACTGTTTATAACTGAGTTTGTGGTGGAATTGAGTAGTTCCCACCACTGCCAAACACCCCTTTGTTTATATTATGTTTTGTTCGTTAGCTATGAATTATGTATTTAAGCTTTGTTAGATATGGATAAATTTTAACTTTTTTTTTCTGTATATATTTATTATTTTAGTAAATTGTTAGTTTAATTTTTTTCTTTCTTATTTATGATGCTCAATCCGATCAACCCATCAAAACTTTAACTGGATAGGTTGCTTTTAAAGTTTAGGTTCATTGGTTGGATGGATCAATTTAAAATCAATCCATTTGAAGTTTGATTAGATAGGTTAAAAATCTTTAAAATCCACCCATCCCATCCAATATTGACTCCTAATAACTTGTTAGGGGTAAACAAGAGAGAGAAAGGAGGGGGTAGAAAACAGTAATTTCAGTTTGCAGACTATACAAAGTTGTAAAACGTATGTTTTCATCATATTCATGATAAAAATTATCTTGTTGAATACCTCAGTTCTTTATCAGGATGTTCCTTCACATAAGGAGGTCGTTTGTTCCTTTCAAATGTAAGGGAAGTAAATAGAGTGTTAATTAGTTAAGAAAAATTAGAGGAAGAACTAACTACCTGAGAGGACTACAACATCTTTCAAATCAAGTCCCTTTGCCGTGAATTTTGTTGTGATGTCCTTTAGAGAATCAGTAGGAAATGGTATTTGTTGATTTGCTGATTGCTGACTCGCCGTTGTTCCGTCTCGTCGGCCTAATAAGAGAGGCCAAAAAGGCCCTCCGGACTAAACCAGAAGATGAAAATTTCATAAGAAACAAACAGTAATGAAGAAACATTTTAATGGTTTAATGTTCTTTAAGTGAGGTACACAATATTTAAGGTGATAAATTACCAGACCAACAGCTTCCCTAGCTGCCAGAGACAGAATATCAACGCAGGAAACAGTTTGTGGAACACAAAACCTTTCAACATCTGCTTTTATGCTGTCAATGACATCGAAACCTCGGAGTGAATTCCGATTCGGAAAAGCGTTCTTTTCGCCTTGGAAGTCTGCTGTGTCATCAAGAAGCACCGAGGCATCACATCCCTATAAGGAGCAAAAAATGTTCATCAACTAATTCAGGTTTACGGATGTATAATTTTATTAATTAGTATTTTTGGAGCAACCTTTTAAGAGAAAAAATTATAATTTAAAAGTATAAAATCAACTCAAGAACATAGGTATTGGTTTGCACAAAATGAAATTCTTATCTCAAACGATTGTGATTGTTCACTTTGGAAGTCAACAAAAATTGACTATCTAACCATTTCATGTGCATGAAGAATGATATATGTGTGACACCTAAATCCATGCATATCATGTATAGAAATATCATATAATGTTTAATATTTACGGTTTGTTGACAGGTATATATTTCTTGACCAATAAAAAAAAAATATGGAACCATGTCCCTTTTTCAAGAGTATTCTACACAAGCAAATTCAAACATAGAGGATTAGTAGAGACCTAGTATTATAACGACCTTGCTAGGTGGTTTGGCAATGATATTACTAAAAGGTTTAGAGGTATGTTGATGAAAATTAAGTTAAATGATAAAAAGATGATGAAAATTAGAGAAGTTACATCCACAATGCAATCATGGAAGTACAACCGAAGAAGGGATGCAGCCATTCTGGCGTCGTTTCTTACAGCTGCCCAAACATTGTACCTAACAATCATCTCCAAGCGCGGGCACGACCTGTCGTAGAACTGGTAATCGAGCTGGCCGTAAGCCACATGAGGGTGCATTTGAAGATAAGGAAAGAAAAACAGGAACACATAGATCAAAGGGATATTGGTGAAGCTGAAGTAAAAAGTTTTGTGAGTCATGCTTGTGAGGGTGAGTGCGAGTGTAGGTGAATTACTGCTGCAAGGCTGACTCTGATATGACATTTTGTGGAAGATTTTGTGAAGATTTTATAGGAAAAAACAACCTAGAAAAGTCTAAAGTGATTTCATCGGTTGTGCTCTTGAGTGGCAATGCCATTATGGTTTGGGAATAGCTAATGGGTAACTAAAATATTCATGTGTTAAAGTGATGCAGTGGAGATAAGTACCATGATGCCGTCAATTTAATTACTTTTATCATATATATATATATATATAGGTTGCTATCTCTTATCCTATGTTTTTGCCTTC
The DNA here is from genome assembly GCA_946598075.1 of Artocarpus hirsutus. Classification (NCBI taxonomy): domain Eukaryota; kingdom Viridiplantae; phylum Streptophyta; class Magnoliopsida; order Rosales; family Moraceae; genus Artocarpus; species Artocarpus hirsutus. The sequence goes on along the minus strand of CAMOHE010043812.1, from coordinate 36,290 downwards.
TTAGCTGTCACTAAAATAATTATTTACTATACTATGTAAATATAACAACCTGACTACATAAATAGGGACCATTTAATGAAAACAATCAAACAATTAAATGAGGTGTAAAATAAAAAATAAAAATAGTCAGTTGGGAACATAAAAATGGAAATGGCATATTTGGACTCCTTTTATGATCGTTTGTGATGATTAGGAAAGTTTGGGGAAGTGAGAAAGACTGATTTGTTATTCTCTGAGTAAATGTACATTATGACTGCATTATCAAGGGCACTTTCATAGGAAAGCTCAAAATTGAAATATAAGTAATACATAGCACTATGAAAAGCAGAAGTAACTTAAAAATATTATTGGTGCTTGAACCTCCGTATAATACAAAAGTTCAATATCTTTTCTTTTCTTTCTTTTTTTTTTAAAGTTCCTAGTGGGAAATGTTTTAGGGAAAAACAAAAACCATAATTTTCAACCCATAGGCATGCATGCGCATTGAACTAATTGTCACACTTCAGATTGTTCCCCAATTGCTGCACGAACTTGATTATTAATTTCACAACCTTGTCACACTTAACTTCACATTAAATATCCAAACTTTAGGATAACAGAGATATAATATTGAAAAAAAAATGAACTCATTAGTTTTTACTAGTCTTAGATATTAAATCCGCCGTTTATATGTTAATTCTGGTCAAATCAATTGATTTCAGTTCTACATATTCATTACTATAATGAGCTCTAATTCAAGCAATTGAAAAACATAGAATACAACTATATTAATCATAAAAATAAGCGTATTTTCTATATAATATAAAATATTATTCATCATAATTTACTTTTGGTACATAGAGGCTGCAGATGAAATTGAAATCCACCATCTTCATGAATCATGAGGTAAGAGGAATTTATATACAAAAAAAAGGGAAAAAAAAAAAAAGAATGCATGCATACACGTGATAGAAATATCAAAACATATCAATGGTCCCCTCAAAAAAAAAAGAAAAAAGAAAAAAAAAAACATATCAATGGTGCATAGGTTTTGGTCACAAAGAAAGGGCATGCAAACAACTTCTAAATTAGTCATTCGTAAGGATAAGCCACCATGGTTCACAAATAAGTTAAAATATCTTTACCGATGGAAGTGCAAGTGTATAACTCTCACTGGAAAAATGGCTACTTAAAAGATATTTTTAGCGGCACTTAAAGTATATTACCAGTATGATTGCACTTTCAATGGTAGTCTCCACTACAAAAAAAAAAAAAAAAAAAAAGGCAAACCAGGAAGGTAGGAATGCAAACGAAACCCTATCTTTACCGTTGACTAACTCAAATAATTTTCTATGATCTGAGAACTGCTCGGTGTTCTAAGAATGCTTCGTTAATTTGGCCAACAATTTCAAATACCAGTACGCATTTGTTAATGTGACAAGGCTAATTATTCTCATCAGCATCTTAGGTTCGAGTCAGTCTTATTGTTGAGCGAGTTAATATAGGCAATTCACTTCATGAAGGATTCATATATAGTACGTAGGAATGTTAGTTTTCCTAAGATTATCTTAGTTCTTTTTAATTCAACAACAATAATAACAATAAAAATTGAACAATTTTTATTTTCTTCAAGCTAGCAAATCAGCTTGAGTTAATTTGCATTTAAACTTTTAGCATCATGTAGTTTAACCTTGTTGATGCTGAGTAAAGAAAAGGAAAAAGAAAAACATGAGAGTCTGAAGGGATAAATAAAAAGCAAAGAAAGTGGTGATCATTTACTTCTCAAGAAGTCTAACAGGTTCTTTCTCCCCCAAAAGAAAAAAAAAAAAAAAAAAAAAAAGAAGTCTACCAGGTTTGAGGCAGGAAAATAAAAAAAGTTGCAGTAGGGATTCCTCTGATTTTGTATTATTATTTTTATATTTTACAAGCAAAAGCTGAATCCCTGAATGTTCCATGCATCAATGATGTTTTTAAGTATTGAAAGTCAACTAACTTTCCCCTCTGAAGAAACATGGTGCATATATATATATATATATTTATAGAGACTAATTACCAGATTGAAAAGAAAACTAGAAAAGAAAGACCAAAAATAGATTGATATATAGCAAGAGAATAACACCATGCAATCTGTGGAATTATTTAATATATTGTCTTGATCATGGGACAAAAAGGGGTTAGAATAATACAAGTGGAGTGGAGAAAAAGCAGCCTTGGCATGCCTTAAAAAACTTTAGAAATTAATGTTGCAATGTGTATTATAAGAACACAAAAACCAATCTAGCTAGGAATAATTTCTATGCATCGTTTTGGGTGCTAATATACTATAATTTGTACAATCACAACAAGGGGAGGCTTGACATTTTAGTCAAATATGGCAGGAATGTTTCGATTTTCTTTATTCAAAAAGACAATGAAGGGAGTACCCAATATAGCCATGCTTTCTGCACCTGCTTCCACTTTCGACAGAAAGAAGGGAGAAGAAAAAAATAAATGATTAAGATGATTATTAAAAAAAAAAAAAAAAAGAGAAGAAAATCGTGAGAGGTACAAATTAGAGGACTTTTTGCGAGAAAGTTTGGTGTGGGTTTGTTTTGAGAAACAATATACGACATTCCGTTTATCACTATCATGCGAGTATTGTCGTTTACGAAAACAAAAAAAGAAATGGTGTGCGTTTGTTTCGAGAAACAATATACGACATTCTATTCATCACTGTCGTGTGAGTATTGTCGTTTACGGAAACAAAAAAGGAAAGCAAAAATATGGCCCATGCAGGTCTCGAACCTGCGACCTTCGCGTTATTAGCACGACGCTCTAACCAACTGAGCTAATAGGCCTGTTGTATTAATATTTACGTAATTAATCTCTTCATCTGCATCAACTTTCTACCTTTTTTATTAATTTAATTTTTTTTTATTTTTGGGTACTAAGTGGAAGGCATAACAAGCCAAGCAAAATACAAATACGAGCTGAGAAAGGGGGTCACAAACTTACCAACCCAGCAACCCCTCCAAAAACTTCTTATATAACAGACTTAGGAATCAAGTCTACAGCAATGCACATGCATAACACCTTAATATAAAAAGCTAAGGAACCATTTAGCTACATTATGCGGAACAAAGTCAATAGTTCTAGTAACCCAAATGAGAATGGGACCATGCCAAGAGATCTTCAAACTATTTCTGAAAAGGAGTTCCGAGCCACCACCAAGAGCAGTCAATGTTCAGCTCAATCGAAACCAAGTAGCTGGCAGGGAAGACACTAAGCTGGGAACCAAGAGACCACTCTTAGCCTTGGGAAATGGTGCATTAACATAGGCACCAGCAACTCTTGTCAGACTTGAACTCCGAACTCAATACATCGAAAACAACTCAAACACTCTGGACATCAATTGAGGACTCAATAGGCAAATGGAGTACTATTATTTGGGCTAAGAATACTCTGTGTTTTAAACCAACATGTAGATTTCAGGGCAAGCAACAATATGTGGTTTCGGAGTTAGAATATTTGATGGGAGCTTCGTATCATTTAAATGGTGAGAATATTGATATCACAGTTGCTACTAACTTCTTACTTTTTTTTTTTTTTGGCCCAAAAATAAATTCGTATCATTTGGTTTTTGCTTATATCTATCATCTGAATGGTAGATTCTTACTTGTGTGATTGTTTTCGTGTCTATCAATGAAGGACCAAATAGCAAAAATTGCAATTCAATATTTACCATAAAAAAAGAAGAACAGAAAGAGCTCTTAATGAAATGGATTTCCTAGAGTTAAAAAAAAACAAAAAAAAGGAAAGAGAAAAACGTGAACACTGAATTTTATTATTTAGACAGACAACTGAGTTCCAATAAATTTGATGAAAGGAAAAAAAAAAAGGGAAAATCATGATTACACTCTCTTGCTAATCTATGGCATACCATAGTATCTTACACTACATTTTCATATTATAAATTAAAACTTTTAAAACGTACATCTACTTAAAGAAATCTTTCCCTTCCAAAGCTTTCTTGGAGAGATTAAGACATCTACTAGAAAGCAGTAACTATCATTGCCAAGAACAAAACAAGGGCCGCAGTCAACGGCCACTCCTAAGTCAAAAAATTGGTGGCATTGGTGCTAGATCTTAGTTTTTTAATGGCTTTCCTCTTCCCCTGGTGAAACCTCTTGTTCCATCAGGCATTCTTGGACCCTTGGGACTCTGTTTGGGAGATGCTTCACCCTGTTTACCATTGCTTGATTGTGGAGATGGGACAAGCAGCCCTCGAGCATTGTGGTTTGGAGCTTGTCCCCGGGCTTTTCCTCGCCCCCGTCGCTGTCCCTTCTTCGATCCAGCTGAACTCTCTTCACCCTACAAAAGAGTTTTCGTGTCATAACGTTTCATGACAATTTTTTATTTGCTCAGTTGTTACATGACAATGATAGGAAGAGCACAACCTTTATCGTAAGCATGGGGCAAGGTGATTCTTACTGATACTTTAAGCATCAAATTGTCAAATAATGCGGGGTTTTGTGTCCGTGAAAAATTCTTCCATAATTCCTTGTTCGCTAACATAAAATGGGCCAAAATTTGTTGTAGAAGTGTTTTAGGTGGTGTAAAAGCATTCCCAAATTGATCTTGGAAGAAAGGCTCTAGATTAGAGCAAAGTTGTTTGGCAAGATGATATACGAGTTTGTTAAAGGTTAAGTAAAAAAGCAAGGAAATTCTTACATTTGTCTCAGTTGTGGATTCTGGATGAAATGCATCCTCAGCAGTTTCAGATGGGCGTGCATCATTGTCGTCTAAGATGCCATCAAATTCCGACCTTCGGTTCTTCAAGACGGATTTTGGCTACACAAATTTTTGCATAACAGAAATGATCAGCATTTATCATTAGCAGGATTGGTCTCTCATATGAAAAGCAAATGGCATATTTCCTTAAACAAAATCACCATGTCATAAGACATAGAAGTGAATCTAATTCGCATACCGAGCATCTTAGCAGCAATCTTACTCGGAGACCTTTTCTCCAGTTCCTTTCATCATTTAACTTCTCTACCTGGTTGATAACAGAAAAAAGTAGTGCATACTTAAACACACGAAGCAAAAAGAGAGAAAGTTTGAAACTCTTAACTCAATTGGAACTAACATACGGCTCTCTCAGCCATTTCCGTTGTCTCATACTCCACGAGCGCATGGAGCTTTGAAGAATCAAGCAGAGGGAATAAAAAAGGAGAAATGTAAGCAGGACCTTCAATGTAGTGATTCAACTCTCTGAAAAGCTTGGAAAACAAAAGTTGGTTGTAATTTGCTATTGTACCTTGTTGCTGATAAAGAAATCGCCTTTAGAACGAGAAGAATTTGGTTCTTGAGGATGGCATACTCGGACGGTTTTCACACTGTTGATGAGAACTTTAAATCAGTACTAATTGGCAGTAACCATTTTCTCAAAAAAATTTAAATTAGGGGTCTGATCTAGGTATCATAATTCATGTCCAAACAACGTGTTCATGTTATATCATCTCAAGATTTTGATTCATTTTGTTAATTGTGACATAAAAACCGGACATAAGATTTGAATTCACTAATACGAGTAAGAGATAGATCTAATTTGTTTAAGATAAAACCTTCCCACGACGCGGAATATTTTCTCAAGATTCTGATGAGAATGATCTTTTGGCAAATTCTCCGCCATAACAATACGAGACTACAAAACAAGAAAAAGGGTTATCTTTCAGCAACATGGATTCCAAGAAAAACGCTTTTAGGAATTTGGACTTTCCACTTCTTTTTACCTGCAATTCCTCTCTATCTTTCTCAGTGAAAGGGCGCTTTCGTTTGACCTTCTTCCCATCGTTGCTTACAGTCTTTCAAACATGATTATCACCAAACAAAAGTATAAAACTTATGATCAACTTAATCAAAGATCAAAAGAAATTAACTACTAATCAACCAATATGATTCAAAAAATTAACTAAACAACTTACAAGCTTTGAAGAGGATCGGAGTGCTTGAGCCAGCACATTGTTGTCATTTGTAAGAGACTGAATCTTTTTGGTGGAAGCAATGACAGATATTGGAACTGTTACAAACCAAAGTCACATGAATGAAAAATACATTCACAACAAGAAAATATATATATATATATATATATATATATATATAAATTACTTTATTAAAGTTTTCATTCAAGTACTTACCATAACCTTGAGGATCTTTACTAGTGTGTTTGGCCAAAGTTTCATTTGCAAGTAGACTTATGTCACTGAGTTGGAATTCCACCTGTTTTATATTTAGAGACTGTCTTCAAATTCCACATCTGATAAAAAGTGAAAATATAGGAAATCATATAGGTACAAGGAACATTGAAATTTAATATATGATCCATAAGATAAAAAATGTCTGCGTGACAATATATTGAGAGCTAGAAAATGATGCTGCCATAAAATATGATCATGGATGTATTTTAGCCAATTTTTGGGGAAGGTACATTTCTAATTGCATACAATCCCTTCAATTTGGGGAGAGAAATAGAGCATATAAATGACTATTAATCTGAAGAAATTTTATGGACAAGAACAAAGCCTTTGTTTGGGTACAAATTTATTTTGTGGTTCAATTTGGTATTACCAACACTATGCAATATACATTTGGGTAAAACTACAGTAATCCCATCTTTTTTTTTTTAATGAATTTGCTTTTTATTTTTCAACTGTTGGTTGAGGCTTAAAAAGCATCTCATCCGTTCAAATTTTTTTAGCTTTTATCAGGTGACAACTAACAACTTTTTTTAAAGGCATGGATCATTTTTCTTTCGTCATCCTATAGCTAAATAATGGGATGTATGCATCCGTAAATCTACCGCAAACACATTTACAACGATCTTTTTTCCAAAAGAATATTTTTAAAAGACACCAAAAGCTCAATTCATAAGATATTGTCAAGTAAACCAAGGTAGGACTAGAAAGGCTAAGAGAGGTGAAAAGAAGGTGAAGTGGATTAAAACATCATCCACATCATCATCACCTGTTTAATGATCTTATGCTGAAGATCATCAGAGAGGACATTCTTGGAGGAATTATTGGGAGATCCAACACTGGGATTGCTTATCCAATAAGGTAGGTCTTGGTCTTCAATAAAAAACCAGTCAGGGGAATTAGCAGACCCTCCAATAACATGAAAGCAAGGGTAGAAATAGCCCCAAACCGGAATCTGCGTAGTATTCGATCTCGGCATGAATTCTGGCGCTTGGGCATTGAAGCTGAACCTTGTATTGTTTGTATCTTCTTTCTTCATCACCTCCATTTCTGTGACCTCTTCTTCTTTGGAGGGCCTCTTGGGTTGTTCTTGTGCCATTTTTTTTCTTTTGCTTCCGTTTGTACCCTTGTTTTTCTCAGATAAGGATTTGCCTAACTTAACTTGCTGTTTTTTTTTTTTTTCCCCTCCTGGTTTTGCTCTTTCTCCTGAAGTTTTTTAGTTAACTGTAATGTGATGATATTGAATCCACGTTTGGCGCCAAAATATGGGCATATACAATGAGGGGACTAGTTTCTGACACATGACACTTGCTTGTGGCTTAATTTTGAGGTTGGAATTCTTCCCTTCTTTTCTTCTCTTTTCTGTTCTTTCTTTCTTTCTTTCTTTTTTTCTATTTTTTTTTAATGCTACCCCATCTCTAGTCTCTAATATCTCCTAGAAACGTGGCCTAACAAAAATTCATTTTCTTTTTCTTTTTCTTTTTTTTTTATATATGATGCGAGGTTTATGACTCATATTTTATTAAAAAGTAATAAAACTATCGTGATTCAAACTCTATACATAAAAGGCCATCATCCACCCCTTGTTGAAATTCATTTTCATGTTTGTGAAAAGCTTTTAGTTCAGTTTATGCATAAAAGCATTATACGTAAATAACTAGACTTTATAAGCGGTATTGAGGATAATTTATATTGTGCTTGTTTGGGTATTCTGATCAAATAGATTATTGTTGTATATAATGTGCGTTGATGAACGACTAAAAACTTTTTGATGTTTCATTATCGTGTGTGTCTGCATGTCCTAGAATTTGATCTTATGTTAAATATATGTGTTAGGTTTTTTTTTAAAAAAAATTTAAGTTTAAGTTGATAAAAGATGGATTAAATAATTAACAATTCGTTTTATTTTCTAATAGTTAATATGAAATTTAATTAAGCTCGAATTAATTACATCAAAGACTAATAATTTTCAGACTTGACAATCTTTCTTCAAGAGACAAAAATCTCACTATTTTTACTCGGGCATCAAAATCCCTTTGAACTTTTTTTTTTCTTTTTTTTTGTAACAAAAAATCCCTTTCGAACTTTTAAGATGTGTGAACCAATCTTCTTGGGTTTTCTTGAAGGAAATTTAAAAATGTAGTGGTGGTTTTATAGATGAGAATACACGTGTCCGTTAGTGATAATGTATAGCTCCAATTATTCTTATATGGTCGCAAATTCTCAATATTGCAACCATAACCAACTTTCATAATCAAACTTCCATGCCTTATCCTTTATAGTAAACAACGTGGACGTTGGACCCATGGCAGAATATTAAAAACAACTTAAAAGTAAATTAAACTAAAACTATTAAGATATTAGTAGTCTTCAATTTAGCACATAATATTTTTTTCATCAATGTAACATTGTTGGTCTCTTTGTGTAACATTCAAGTTGTTTAAAAGTAAGTTAAACTAAAACTATTAAGAAATTAGTAGTCTTCAATTTAGCACATTTAACATTTTTTTTCATCAATGTAACATTGTTGATCTCTTTGTGTAACTTGTTTAAATGTAACATTCAATATTATATGCATTTGATTACGATTTCCTTCTCTTTTTAATAATGTGTTTTACTTATGAATGTAGTAATTAACAATTTTTGGCCCTACACAATATAGAGGATAAGGAAAGGTAATATGAATACTTAGATATTCCCTATTATTGATTGATGGTTGAAGGGAAGAAGCTTAAATTTACTAGAAAACCCTTATAAGCAAAATAATATTTAGTTATGTCATTTTCTTTAGTAATTATATGAATAAGATTACTATTTCTAAGTTAAGTAAACACTATAAAAGGAATTAGATAACACTATCAAAAAGTAAGTAAACATTATAAAAGGAATGAATGGTGCTCACTCCTATTATTTTTCTTTTCTTTCCAATCTCATTACGTTTTCCTTTACATTCGTTTCTGTTTTGACAAATATGCCCTAAGCGATACATATAAACAGATTTAATATTACATGTGCGAACGAACAATCGTACTAGTCAAAATGCCTGACAAAAGTCTATTCCTAAAATATTATATTATCTTCTATAATCACTTCCATAAAACGTGGCAATGTTTCCAAGTTAGGTTTAAAAAATAGGGTTAATGGCTCCATGTCCTTTGAACTTTACTTGTATTATCGTTCGATTCGTGATCCAATATTATGGTAAAAAAAAACCTTCTTGATTAAACTTTTACAAGATGTTTGGGAGCAAATGCTTTGAACTAATTTTGTTTAAAATCAATATAACATGTGAGAGTTTTATATTGTAGTTTACTTTTTTCTTGACATTGTAATACTAGCTTTACACTGTAGTAACTAAAAGTTTTAATTGAAACTGATAAAGTCAAACACCCTAATTGAAATAAAGGTACAATTGTTGACTTATATTAAAATTTGGACAAAATATGTAAGGCACATAACGCACTCTCAACAAATAATAATAATAATAATAATGATGATGATGATGATAAGAAAGGATTATTTACAAAAATCTACTATAACTATATGGCGCTTTAACCCTAAAAAAAAAAATATTGCCCTTGTAACAGTCAAGGATGCAAATATCAATGATATTTTAACAATTTAGTTGGAATTTTTTGGTTTTTTGAGGTATCAAAATATATTTCTATTGTAATATTGATGTTAGCAAAATATCCAAAAATCGGTATATGTCAATAAAATTTCTATAAAATATCAAAGAAATATAAAAAATATTGGTACATAGAGATAATAAAAGCAATAAAGACTATGGTGAGGAAATTTACAAGATTCAGCTTTATCATTGAGACCATTTAATGGTAAAGATTACTTCACACATTGTACACAAGATGGAGACCATGGATGTAGAAATGCAGGTCCAGGTGTAAGAGCTTTTGGCAAGCTGTATATAGGGAGAGAGCAAGGAACATCAAGAATGCTAACCTCTGATGAGGATAATCTTTCTATGAGTTTACAATCAATAAATTTGAGATCCAATTATAGTATCTCCTCCAATGAGACTTCTCATGCTTATTTTATGTATAATCAAGACTTTGAAAACTATGATAGTTATAGAATTTTCAATTATTATTATCCCAACAATTTCCACCACCATCTCAGGCAAACAATTGAAAGAATTTATAGTTTCTCATTCATAGAAATATAGTAGGAAGAAGTCAACAAATCTACAAGTGGCATATGCATAACTATATTTAGCATTTCTTAAATAATATATCACGGCACCAATATTGTTCAAATCAAGATAGAATTCCAACTATGTTTGAGCTTCATAAAACTTCCTTTTGGTATTGACAAATCTTTTATGTATGGAATTTATTATGTAAATTAAGGGCCATTTGGGAGGGCTTCCTACAAGCTTTTTTGACTTATTGAGTCCAAAAACTGCTTCTAGAAGTGCTTGGATCATCTATCAGAAGTGCTTTTGTTCTCCAAAAATGCTTCATATCAAAGTCATAAAATATGACTTCTCAAAAAAGCACTTTTGAAATAGATTTTAAAACTTATGTCAAAGTGTCAATAATATATTATGAGCTTCAACATAACATTTTTGTAACTTAAAAAAAAATTGAATTCATTTTGACCCAAAAAAGCGCTTTTAAAAGAATGGTTTCAAACACTTACTAAAAAACTACAACTTTTGCTTTTCTTTATCTACTGAGTAAAAGCACAAGCAGAAGCTATGCCAAACGAGCCCTAAATCTTGTTAATTTATGTTTATTTTTAATGCTTATTGTATCTTAAAGTATTAGGGATATATTTAATATAAAATTTTTAAAATTTTCCTAATTTTTGTTAAAATTTTTACCAATATCAATATTAACCTCGAAATTTAAAGTACTAATATTTTCATCGATATTGATATTTTCATCATTGGTAACATTGTGTCTCCTGAACTTCAAAACATAACATGTTTTCCCCTATATGTAAATATTTAAAAAAAAAAAAGAATCCTTTTGTTAGAATTTTTAATTAAAATTGGTCCATAACTAAGACGATATAAAATATAAAAGCATTTTAGTAACTCTATATGTCTAAAGATAATTTGAATTCAAAAAAGATAATTTTTTTTTTAAAAAATAGCTGTTAAAAATAAACTAAAAACCTAAAAAAAAAAAAAAAAAACTATTCTTTCACTTTCTTTTGACTGCATCAAGATATGCTAACAGTGTAATGGTTACTATATTGTTCAGCAATCCTCATTATTTGTATGATATTATGTCATTCATATTAAAAATTATAATTTAACATTTTCTAGATCGGGGGAATAAATGTCAAAAGAGCTATAATTGAAGTTTGGAGGGAGTAGTATTACAAGAGCTATAATTGAGGGAAATTTTTGTAATTAATCTAAAAAATAAGTAAGATAAAAATTGAAAGCTTGTTTGGGAACATGGTTAAAAAAAAAAGTTTTGGTTCAAACCAACTTTACTATAGTGTTTTCTCTCACGAAATTTAAATTGATGTAGTGTTTTAAGTTCAAACTCTTGATTTGAATTATATTCTCAAGCGGTCTATAAAGCTTTGAGGATCACTTGTCTAGCTCAAACTATTTAGTAGATGACAATTTGACCCTTTATTTTAATTTGATAAATGTACCCTTAAATTTTGAAATGTTTACAATCAAGAAAAAATTGTTAATGGGTCTTAAAACTTTAACAAAAAAAGTCATAAGTGTTGCATATGATTAAATAATTAGGGTTAATTAAATAATATAATATTGCTTCAGATAATAAAATAAATGGCATTAATATGCTGTGCACTTCAAAAAAATTAAAATAGAAAAACCACTAAAATTAGACATAAAACATTGTGCACCTATGGGCTCCATGGGTGGGTTCTTAATTTTTTTTTTAAGTAAGATTTTATTCCAACAAAGATGACATACAAATGTGACCAATCTTGAAATACAAGGCATGACCCTTAATATTGACTAAGGCTATTAGTATAGACAAATCACACATAAGCCAAAAGATGAAAGTATATACCAAAGGTCCGAATGAACGTGAAGGCTCACATAAATGGGAAGCCATTTGGCCACAAACAAAGAGCACACATCACGCTCATTAAATAGGTCCTTAACAATTGATGGATAAACATCTGAACAAGCATGGGCTACAACAATATAGCATGAAGGCTACAACCACAAGGTAAAAAACCAAACACTATAAAAAGCATGCTCTTATGGGGTAGACACGCTAGAAAAAAAAAAAAAAAAAGCAAAAGGCAAAAAGACCACCTCTATTATTACAATAAAAAACACAAAGCAACAAATAAAATCAACTCATAGTGGCAAAAAACTTCACGGTATTATTAAAAACAAATAAACAAAACCAAGACAAACAACAAACTCGTAAAGCGATAACATCAGTGGCCCAACCCAACAAAATATAGGGTTGAATACCTCCATCCACAATCTTAAACGGCATAGTCGAAGACCGTTGCAACGACACCTATCACCAATAGCCAAACTCCCCCAATTATAGGCGTCATAAACCTAAACGGATAAGCCCAACCATCAATGAAATCACCAAAACTGGAAACACCAAAGCGCAGGGAAACCACCACCGTTGGTAGAGGAAAATGACCTATGTTGAAGATTTCTTGGCTATACTAAGTTAGACAAATATGGAGGATAAAAGAGGGAGAGAATATGGCAATAGAGAAAGCATATCAATTGTTGGAGCAAAATTTCGTCCAATGCTAAATTATAATCCTTACGCTTATAATCTGGATCAAACAAATAATCTAAGGAAGAAAGATAAATCACTCAAGAAACACAAGTAACCTTACGGGAAAAAAAAAATAAAGATAATTTCGAATCTCAAGGTTATTATAGTAAAAAATAAAAAATAAAATGTACCTTATTTTCTCTCAAATGGAGAGTTTTTATAGTATAATAAAATGAAGGATTTCAATTCTCCTATTAATTTCAGAGTTATTTCTCTTTTTAATACATGATAAAAACTGTTCGCCTCTTGACTGTTACAACTGATGTTTAATTGTTGCTCATTGATTGGTTTTGATCACTAACCGTCTCATTGCTTGATCAGACCCTTGAGATTCCCTATGACACTTGACCTTTTGTAGGGAGCACTTGGTGTTTGGGTGTCCGAGTGTCCGAATGTCTGGGTGTTCGGACTTTTGAATGTTCAAATGTTCAGGTGTTCAGCGAGCCACCTAGCAAAATTATCACGTCATAAACACACCTTTCCTATTGTAAAAAATTTATTCCAATATCAATGTTGTCCCACTCTGATGCCATCCCTAACTATAATATTGCAAACACATTTACTATTTACTCCATATGGCAGCATAATTTAGCAGGAGATTTGAAATATGATGGAATCAGGTTCTTGGTCAGTTGGCCCTTTCAACCAAATGCTTGTCTAAAATATGCATGCAGTTCCCATTTTAATAATTCCAAATTATTGCATTACCATCAAAAGAGGTCATTGTCTATGGCCTGTGGGTGGTCTTAAATTGAAGGAATCTTCAACAGGAATGGTTATACTTGGTGGGACCAAGTGCTTAATGGTTTGCTTCAGCTGCCATGTGACTACTTGCCAATGTGTTTAGCTGCTTCATATATTCTATTCTCTATGCTACCAATAAAAGAAAGGGAACACCCTAAATAAGATTTGAAAGCTAATCAACCTAATCAAAACAAGAAATAAGGATTATAATAACAATATTAACATCCTTTATTAGGAGGAGAAGTTGATGAGAGCTTCCATCATTTTCACTCACCTCTGTCACCAAACAATTAATTCGTACCAAATTTTGATATATATGTGAAATGGGGTCATCAAGGTGGGCTCCTTCATGATAAATACTGTCTATAAGATTCTCTCCATTATTTTGCTTTGTGAGAGTGACTGTTTTGCCATGGATCAAGATAAACATAGCAACTGATTGTGTTTTCTTAGTGGGATATGCCTGTGTTAGGTAAAGGATAAAATCTTCGAAAATTTGGACAATCGGACAAATAAATTACTTGCAGACCACATAATAGGGTCAAAACCACACACACCAAAAAAAAAAAAAGAAAAAAAAACTCATAATAGTTCAACTGGTTCTTTTTTTTTTTTGACTTGATTGTTACACGCTTCACAACTGATGTCATGCATTACTGTTTCTTCAATCATAAAGTTCTTAAAGCACTGAGGAATAACCGTAGTGTTTTACAAATACAAACAGGAAAAAATTTCAAATTAGTACCTGTGTTATATAACAATATGTGTTTGATATCTTATGTTTTAAAATATTTAATATTGATACTTCGACCTTTTAGAAAATCTTTTTTTGATACCTTAGAGCCTTTTTTGGAATATAAAAAGACAAAATTAACCTTGTTATAAATACAAAGGGTTGACTGAAAAGGGATAATTTTGTCTTTTTATGTCCCAAAAGGCTCTAAATACTAAATTTTTTTTAAAAAAGTCACAATGTCAATATTAAATATTCTCAAATATAAGATACTAAACACATATTTCAATACAATACAAGGTACTAATTTAAAATTTTTTAAACACAAACATCAACAACGAGGGGGCTGCATGGCTCTTTACTTTTCTCCACCTTTTTTTGGATGAAAATGGTCTAATCAAGTTGAAAAAGGAAATACGTAAAGACCTCTTCTTAAAAATTAGCTTTACAATACTAACTAAAATAAAAGAGCACCATCACATTACTATATAGTGATTTTCTAGCTCCGATATTCTCCTTTCGTTTTTCTAGTAAAAGTTCTAACGTCAAAACATGTTTTTTTTTTTTTTTGAACAAAAGTTGTGACAGCAAATGGGCAAACAGAATTAATTTTGCTAAACTTTTAAAAGGAATAAAAAATTGCTTTAAAAGCAGTGTTGTATCATCATATATATTCCTTCTAAGAGCTCCCAAGTCTTAACCATTCTTTTGGCTGCACCATATTCGACAAAATCATTTTCTTAATTTCTTGTATTTGTAATAGGTAAACTAGGAAAAATGTCATGGTGAATTTTCGTCGGATTCTCTTGTTATGAAAACCAAAAATGGGTACTTTGGTGACGTTGGTGTGTGAGAATAATTGTCAGTTTCAGTAGTGTATGCTTTTCATTATGATTAGAAAAACTATTATTATGTGTGGAAGAAATACAAGGGAATTTATAAATATATTTTTTTCTCTCACCAAGATAAGTCCGGATCTTGTCCTGTATCTTGTACAACCAAAACACTAACACTCACTAATTTCAACATTGAATTCAATTATCTCTCTCTCCTCTCTCTCTCTCTCTCTCATTTAAGCAAGTACAAGTAGTTGCTTTATTTTGGAGAATCTTTTCCAAACCATACTCATGAGCCTAAAGGCAAATAACATGCAAGAAAAGTTAAAACTAATCAAGTGCCCCATTGTATTTGACTCATTCTATTGGAATATAGAAAGGACAAAGGATCTGAAACCGTCCATGCATGACACGAAAAAGGTACATGAATTTCCTAGAAATACCATAAATTTATCTCCTCGGCCCCAGTAGGCGTATCATGACAGGAGATAGAAAATGTGAGGAAAAGCATTTTTGGCTCTCATCTTCACTGTTTTCACAGTGAAAACTGAAAAGGAAAAACAGAGGATCCTATTATGCTGGTGTATTCCAATTTTTTGGCATGTGCAGCCTTAATTTCAGCCTTTAATGAGGTTTTAAAAGGATTTTATCCGTTTGGAATTTTTTTTGTTTTTTGAGCTTTTATTTTGTGACAGTTGTGAGTTCTTTATCAACAGTTCATACCATTTTTTTTTCTTGCTTTTTTTTAATCATTGAATGATTGAAATTTAAAAAGTGAGAAGCAGAGCAGTGTGTAGCTTGCATAATAGTCTTTAAGCACTTGGAGTTGAAACCCACTTAGCCAAGGAGAAGATAATCTGAAAGTAACATTAAATAGAATACTTTGTTGATAAGGGACTTCTATGATTGGACTTAAAAAATACACTATTAGTAAGATTTTGTTTTTCAGCCGTTAGACTTTGTATAAAAAATTGACTATTCTATTTATGGGATTCTTTTAAGACCCTTATTTTTAAATGCATATAAAAAAAACTGTGAATCATTCATTTACTTTTTTATGTTTTGTGTTAAATTCAACTATTCCTTTCCTTTAATTAACTTGTAATTTCAATGTCTGCATTCTAATTACGGTCTTCCTCGTGAAAGTTACACCAACATATCCATCATGCCTTGCAAGAAAATTAAAGAAAGGGACTTTTCATGATTTGAAAGCCACAAAGAGGGTTCGGCTAGGGCCAGGCCAGTTTTCAGTAGGCTATGCCGAGATTGAGTGCAACTCCAATGAGTTGATTTCAGGGGCAATAATTTTACCTGAAACACTCAGCTTGCTTTTGAAAACTAAGGTTTCAAAGTTTACGACTCTAGAATACGAGAGCTTTATATTATAACAATTTTTTTATTTTTTACAATAACTGTTAAAAATTTTACACTATTTATAGTTATAAATAATGGATTGACCCCTTTTTTTCACCAAGAAATGAGGCATTTTGAACTGTGGAACAACAATTTTACACAAGCTATCAAAACAAACCAACCATGTGGAAATCATTGGCTTCATGCAGTGTGAGAAATGAAATGTCATTGCTAATGGAAAGTTCTTATAACAATTCCTCCAAAAAAGAAAATTAGACTCATCTTCCAGATACAAGAAAAGAACACTAAACCTGCAAAATTTGATACCCGCTCTCTCTCCCCCTTTATCTCTCTTTATCACTCACTCTTTAGTCAAGACTCATTGTCTTGTCTTATATGTATTTCCTGTATTATTTCTTATATATATTCATAGCTCCTCCCATGTATATATTTTATCTGCAAAATTCACGGCGAAATACCTAACTCTATACATCGTCTTTCCCTAGCTTATGATGGTGACTTTTCCAGCTATAATCCTCGGATTTAGCATCTTCATCGTCTTCCATGCCGTCCTCTCCTGTAGTGGGACTCCCACCACCATTTGCAGCTAATTGGAAAGGACCTTGTGGTGAACCTGACTGAGAACTACTGGCCTTTGATGAATCGCCATACTGATCTTGGTTCATCCACAAACCCCCTAAAACGACAACAGATTGGTTTGCAGGAGCTGAGGTGGCTGATGGGACTCTTCTCGTGTGAAGTCTGTACTTCTGGATTACCAATTAAAAAAAACCAAAAACAAAACTATTTAGTCAACTTTCCAGAGCAGAATTTCGTTTGTCAAAAGAGATGCAAGACTTTGAAAATGTCATCTAGAATAGTACAAGTCTGGAAAAGGCTTGCAAAATTCTTTCAAAGACGAACCCTTTTTTCACCAGACTCTTTCCAGGAACACAAAAGAGAAAAAAGATTGGGAAAGTTTAGGGAACTACTTGCAAATGACTCTTCACTTCATCATTAGTCAGGCCATCAACCTGCATCAGTTCTCTTATTTGCTTTGGAGTTGCAACTGTGAAATGTCCAAAAGAGAACAAATTAGCCACTCAAAATAATAACAACAACAATAATAAGAGAGAGAAAGAGAGAGAGAGAGCAGTACAAGAAGAATTCATCACTGTTATGAATACAGACAATCAACCCCAACTATGGGCGTTCACCAAATTCATGGATCTTACTAATCATGCCAAAGTAAATAAATAAAATACACTATTCTCCAATCCCCAGTTTCTTTCCTAGTTCAAATCAATTTACTCACACCACATAAACAATTATATTTGTACTTAATACTTATCCCAATCATACTCAATTCAATATCAAATACGAAAAAGTTAAAAACCAACTTCAATTCAAGATTAAGAGAATTATCATCACCATTAATGTATGATCAAGGTCTGACCTTGTGAGCCTCCGAGTTGCTGTAAAGCATTGACGAATCGCCGGTGCAACTCAGGTGACCAGCACCTTCTCGGCTTCCTCGCAGTCTGTTGCTGTTGTTGTTGTTGTGCAGACCCAGATCCTGTTCGTAAATTTGATTGAACATTTGAAGGAGAAGAGGAAACAGCTCTTCCACCAGGGTTGGATCTGTGGCCCACACAGACCGATTCCTCCTTCGGATTCTTTATTCCCGGAGTGAGCAAAGAAAGCCCATGAACCGAAAAATCCTCCTTCTCTTCCTTCCTCACCACAGGAAAAGCAGAGTAAGGCTTAAACGCTACAAAAGCCCTGCTCTGAAACGGGTTCTCAGTTTCCAAGGCGTAGCCTTTTTCATTTATCTGATACACAAGCCAAAAAAAAAAATGTAGAGAATATAATCAATCAATGTTCCTCAAATTGGAGAGGAAAATTTCAATTTTCAAATTTCAATACTCGTATCTTCGTTTACAAGTTTAGTTGTGCACCTTAGTTTCGGTCTGGGAATTCCTGTTCAGATCATCATCGTCCGTGTTCCAAAGCTGAACAGAGCTCATCCAGTTTTTCTTATCTTTATTACTATCATTTTCTTTCTCATTATCATTATCATTATCATTATTCTTCTCAAGTTCTTCGCAGTCCTTCAATGGAATGAATTCCTCAAGAACCGGCTGAGCATTCTGCGTCGCGCATTGCAACGAATCTTCCTTCAGAGCTTCAATAGCTGGAAAAAACCGAAACACAACAATAAGCCAAAAAAAAAAAATCATATCCATAATCTGAGAAAATTTTCAATCGCTCAAAATCAAAAACCTAAAAACCAAAATCCACACAACAGATGAAGAGGAAGAAGAAGAAGAAGAAGAAGAAGAAGAAGACGAACCGTCATTGAGCAAGAGCATGCAGAGAGGAAGCTCGCGTTTGAAGCCGTCGATCTTCCTCATCTCGTCCTCCAATCTCTTGCGGAAATCGTCGAGCTTCGAGGCCCTCTCGCTGGCGTTTCCGATCACCGATACCTCCTTCAGGAAATCGCGGATCGTCTTCGGAACAAACGACGCATTGAAATCCAAGCTCAGCTCCGGCGGAATCGAACCCATTATTTTTTTCTTTCTGAAGAATCTTCTCTCTCTGTTTCTGTGTCTCAGATCTTTCCTTCTCTTCCTGTTGTCGTTTCTTCGTGAATAGATTTCTTGGAGAAGCTTCAGAATGAGAAACTGCTCAGGAAACTCTCTCTTTCTCTTTCTATCTCTATGTATATATAAATATTATTAGACGCGAGTATATATATACTGTGGGCGGCATTGTTTGGTGAGAGAGAAAATGGAGGAAAAATTTGGGAAAATGGAATTGAAAAAAAAAAAAAGATTCTGTCTAGAGAGAGAAAGACAGAGAGAGAGAGAAATGAACTATGAAGAATTGGCCAATGGCGAAACGCCGCGTTTCGTCGTCGTTTAAGCAAAAAGGTCGCTTTCGTGGCGTCGCGTATTTGTTTAACCGTTCGTAACAAGTGAGAGAAAGAGGGAAGCTTTTGGTTCAAGAAGGGGATTTAGTGTGAATTGACTGAATTACCCCGAGAACATTTGCGTTATTACGGAATAATATACGGAGAAGAGAGCGGAAGAAAGAAGATGACACCTTTTTTTCTCCGCCAATCAAAATTGCGGGTGTGGTTTTTGGTATTTTCGGTCCTCGAATTCCCGCTTCTTCGAGTGCGTCTTCTTCTCCTCTTTTAGGAAGCACAAGAAAATAAATTAAAATTTAAATCTTTTTAATTTTTGTGGTAGAATACTTTTATTTTAAGCATTTGCCCTCAGTTGAAGGACCGATTCTATGGAAATAATAGGTGTAATATAATATGTATGTATTTATTGATAATTATATTAAAAAGTGTTAAAGTAATTTACCCCAACTAAACCTTTTAAAACCATTAAAATGAATCCTTTTTATAGAAAAAAAAATAATACTGTTTGGCTGAGTGGTAGAAACTGCAGTTATCATCATAAACTTAGTTATAAACAGTGTAAAGCTCTCACATGCTACAGTAACAATTAAAAAAAAAATTGCTACAGTGTAAAGCTCTCACATGCTACAGTAAAAATATTTTTAACAATCGGTTCCCACTATCTTTCCAAACACCCTAGTTTCACTATTTTTTATTACTACATGTTATAGATAGGAACTTACATAGTCCTAATTGTTAGATTATGTTAGAGTTGTTACATACTCAAAATAACAAATATGAGAAAAACATGATAGAGTTTTTTTTTTTTTTTTTTTTTTTTTTGCAATATTTAGAAACTTTCCAACTTCTAATGAAAAGAGTATCGTGCCAGTTTTTCACAGATTAAGCTCATTGATTTTATTGAAAATTATGTGATAGAGTAAATATATACATATATATATATATATATCTTAACGGTGCTAAGCCAACTCTAAATTATAAGATCACTAATAGCCATTTTTCTCCTTTTATTTATTATTATGCATAAAACTTGAATATTAAGCTCCAAATTTAAAGTTAAATTTGTTGATAAAGTTTAGAGATCAAGCTTTTTGGTTCTGAATTTCATTAAACTTGGCTTGGTATTAATTTTGTGAACCCTACTTAAAAAAGCCGTCCATAATGTTCCACGTACTCCTCTAAAGTAAGCCCTCTTTATTTTTATTCCAAAAAAAAAAAAAGCAAATGCTTTTTAAGAAAAAAGAAACTAAAGCAAGTAACCAAACGCAACCAACCCCAAAAAGAAGCCTCTAAGGGTGGGGGCAAAAAAAAAAGGAGAGAAAAGAAAGCCTCTTCTTTAGTTTTGTATTTTGAAGACGAAACGAAATGCATGGCACGTAAAAAGAAGGAAAAGAATAAAATGCATTGAATGAGTATCATATCTTGAATTTGTCAATCAATCTGCCTCGTCCATTGATTTCAAAGATATTTTACTTTCTGACAAGAGAAAAGCCAAAGATGAGAAATATTTTAAGTGGAATTCTTTCGAGGGATTTTCAAAAGTAATTTTTTAAAAAAATTTTATTTGATCAAAATTTTTTTTTTTTGTTTTTAGTATCAAAAAACTAGTTTTTTCAGCATCAAAACAGTTTCAGTTTTTTTTGTTTCCACCTTAGTTAGGTCCCTCTCCTCAATACAGTCATTTTTCTTTTTTCTCTGAAAAAAGTTAAGGTAGTTTCGATGCTCAAAAAAAACTTTTTTTTTGTGTAAAAAAAAAGATGTCATTTACTTAATTTTAAATTTTCTTTAACCCTTTTTTCAAATTTTCTCAATTCTTCATTCTATGAGATTCTCATTGTAAAGATGAAAAAAAAATTATTTATAGAACCATGGTTTTATCGATAGTTCTGTAGCAAAATTTGGTTTTGTATAGTTTTTATTTTATTTTTAATTTTAATTAGATCAAACGCCTTAAAAATATGCAAAACAAAAAAAAAAAGATAAACTAGTTTTAAGGCCCATTTTACATTGCTTTTAGAGGGTTTTTAGATTGTTATATAATCTAAGCAAGTTAGAGTTTCGTAAACACAACATTTGCCCAACAAATTCTAAAAGTTATTCTTGGGTACATAATGCAGAAATTGAGAAGTATTTGAGAAGTGGCTTTTGCACAGCTGTTTTGCTGTCATTATCTAAATTTATTAATATTTATAATGAACTATGATTTAAAATCTACCCTTTTATTTATTTTTATAACAAATAAAAATAATGATTATACTTAATGTACGCTTAAATATTACAAACTGTCGTTAAAAATTCATTAATAAATGTACTATACAAAATTTTACTCAGTATTTTAAATAAATATTAAATATTCTCTTAAACTAGCAATTTATTTTTAATACATTTTATGGAGTAAGATTAGAACTATATATTTTTTAATTTCAGAATTTGTGTGAAAACAACTACATGAAAATTGATTTATATCAAGCAAAAACAAAAACTAAAAATATAAGTGCATATACACATTTAATATTTGGTCAATGAAAACTTTTTTACTAATCAAACAGCTCACAACGAATATTTCAACAGCATATAGCAAGTATTTCCTACTCAAGAAACCATATTTTTGCAGGGAATATCGTAATAATCTAATGCATGGTAAGTTTCTAGTCTAGTTACATCTTTCAAGGTGCACTTTAGATTAAGCTTATGGATCTATTTCATTTATATATTTTTCTCTTTTTGTTTTACAATCATGGTAGTGGCAAGGAAGATTTTTATTCACACACCACCTGACTTTTCAAACACTCCCTTCAGATAAAAATTTATTCATATAAAGGACGAATGATGACAAATAATGTATTTGCATATGATCATTAAATTTATATAAAAAAGAACCCTAACCCACAATTTTTTGCTCTAGCTTCCGTATGAAACTCCAGTTGTAATTGATATTTTAAGATTAAGAATTGTAGCATGTGAAAACTTTAAACCATAGTAATTTTTTGCTTTTTACTATAACTGCTGAAAGCTTTGTACGATTCACAGTTATAATTGATGGGCTAGAACAAAAGTTGCAAACACTGTTTTAGCCTACTCGCCCAAATTAATCACCTAATAAATGGCCCTCATAATTTGACTCTTGGCTTTACCCAAAATGTCTCATATTCTTTCTTGCCTCCCCCAGGCTGTGTATAACTTTTTTGTCTTAGTTTTTCTTGTTACTCTTGGCTATGGCCTTGATACTAATTAAAATGACCCACGCCACGACAAACCTAAGCCAGTATGAATTTTTTTTTTTTTTGGGTAGAAAAGGCTTTAAAGCCAGTGTGAATTTACTCCTAAGGTTAACCCCAAATGACCTCATGCTGTTGAGAGATTATGTTTTTATTTATGAATTATCACTTGTAACTTTTCTCAAACAATGTGAAACTAGATAACTTATTTTTTCCTGCCCTGCTCAAGGAAATTGGTTACTGTACCTATCTAACTCCACAACTTTTCCTGAAAGCTCTTTTTTATTATTATTTTTATGTTCTTTTTTGTGGATTCATGCAATACATCTTCTCGTTGCCTCTTGTTTTTACAGCACACTTGTTTTTTTTCCCTCTAATGTTGTTAATGATTTTGTTAAGCTATATTTCTAGAAAATTGAAAAATGAAGTTAATTAATAAAAATTAATTAATAAAAAAATGTTACTAACATAATTCAAAATACTTACAATTAGGGATAGAGTTACATTAGCCGAGAGTTGCCCCCTTTAAACCAGGTAACTCCTTTTAATTTTGTCCTTTTAAAAATTATATTTTCACTATTTTTCTACCATCTGCGCCCTGAAATTTTATAAATTGCATAATGAAGGTAGGATTTTCAAAAATATTTCAATCATATCTCAATTTTTTACTTTGAAATATAGTCATTTTTAAACTTAAAACCCTAAATAAATTTTTTTAAAAAAACCATATGTAGTATTACGAAAACATATTTTTGGGGCTTAAAGTTTGAAAAGTGAATTAAATATTAATACATGCTTAGTTCACTAAAAAGAAGAACAAATAGATAAAACAATAAAAAAATAGGAACAAAATTTAAAAAAATTATGTTGTAATTTTAATTCTAAATTTTCATTCTATTATGTCCCCTGAAAAAATTTTATAGCTCCGCCACAGCTTACAATATTACTGCACGCACCAAAAAAAAACCCAAATCAAGTGGTGTTTGTGTTTAGAACAAAAGTTTGGTGTAAAGTGTTCTATGCCAATATAATCACAATTTATGATAATCATAATAGTGCGAGCTCCTCTAAATAATGTACCATGTCACTAAGATAGTTGTAGAAGAAGGCTAGAATGTAGTTTATAAACTTCTATAATCTAAACACCAAAAGGTTAGAGTTATTTTTATACATAATGTAGCATTACCATCCTACTCCAATTATGTTGCTTAATCTAGTGATTATTGGCTAAAAAAATGGAGGTTAATCTCTCCATTTGGAAACAAAAAGAAAAGTGAGGAAGCCTAAAAGCATCAAAATCTATCGTAATTATAGAAATATTTAAATCATTAAATGACAAAAGCAATGCCGGTAAACAATTTATTAAACAAATACTAAAAATATTTTCTCTTTGACGGATGAAAAAGAAAATCCTTTTTAATTTATGATAATTGTTAGAAACAAAAGGAATCGTTGTCAAGCAAGGTGACTACTAAATAGTAGATAATTTAGATAAAGCTGTAAAGCACTTTTTGTGTCGTAAAGTCAAAGGAAATCACTTTTTGCAGGTCTCTACCTTAGTGGGAACGAGAAGGCCAGGCCAATTTAATTTTAAAAAAAAAAAAAGAGTGGAATTGGGGAAGGGGGAATTTTCATGGTAAGTCAGTCAATGTCCACTCATATTCGAACATTTACGCAAGTAAATTACACCACCTTTCTGTTCTCACCTTAATTTTTCAATTGGACTTTTTTTTTTTTTTTTTATAGTGCATGTTTTTAAATGTTTGATATGATGGAAATCTTATTAGAGTAAGAAAAGAAATACCAACTCATAAAATTTAAAACAAATATGATGCTTCAAAACATAGTCTACCACAAAAGTGGTAGTTTAAGTTGTGTTTTCTCAACTTACCTCATGTTTCGCTTAACGGTGGGAACCACAGTTTTCACCATAAACTTAGTTATAAACGGTGTAAAACTCTCACATGCTACAATAACAATAAAAAAAATTACTACAATGTGAAGCTCTCACATGCTACAATAAAAATGGTTCTAACAACTAGTTTCCACCACCCTTTCAAACACCCTCTTAAATTTTCGCATAGGTTATTAGTTGGCCTACATGTTTCTTGTTTTATGAAATTGTCACTCGTATCCGTATTATTATAATTACTATGAACAATTTAAGGATTAATTTATTTACATAGTCCAGTGTTTAATATAGAATATATCACCTTGTAAATTTATGCAGCAAAGCTTAAATTTCTCGGTTTATGTAAATTAAATTTGTTAAGATTATAAGAAAATTAAGATTATTTTCTAAAAATATTTGTTTATATTTTGAAAAATTTTGTAATTAAACATTGAATAAATCAAGATGATTTTGTGCCGTATCAGTTATTTCGATTGGGTTTCTTGTCATGTTATATCATTTCAAATTTATTGTAGAATTATTTAATTCTTATTTCCTTTTTGCCATTGGAAGAGGGTGTTCGACAGTGGTTCCCACCACCCAGTTCCCACCACAAATCAGTTATGAACAGTAAAAAACTATTACATGCTACAGTAACAATAAAAAAATTGCTACAGTGTAAAACTCTCATATGCTACAATAAAAGTGATTCCCATCACTGGTTCCCACTATCCTTTTAAACACCCATGAAGTTCTTGGTATATTGGCTCTCTTCCTAATTTCAAAAGAATCCTACTTTAAGACTAGGAGAGACCATGAATAGTGGGTGGATCACAAAATTTGTCTCATTTTCGTCCTTTTTTTTAATTGGATTCCAAAGGCCCAATTTCGGATCATCTTTGCTCAAAGGTTCCACGAGTCTCTAGGAATTTGGCATGTGAAGAGAAAAGTGTTACTTCTCTCGCTTTCTATAAAGTTGGTCATGTAAAACAACAGTCTTCTCCATATAGATTTGTATTTAACTAATGTTGTTTCTAATTTACCCCTCCAACTTATAATTTTAAATTAAAATGACATAATTGAAATTTAAAATTTTCCCACTTTTAGTTTGTTTTCTTTTGGCGACAATTTTTGTTTTTGGGTATTGTTGGAATGATCTTCGTAGAAAAATAACAGAAGAACTTGGCAGAGCTTTTGTTCCCATTCTCAAACAATAATGACTGATTAATTTAGTTTACTCTGATAAAGTAGGTACCATAATAATTATATAAACAAAACTGTTAGGAAAAATATAGCCCTTTTGTTTTTGTTCTTAAAATTTTTGAAAATGTTTTAACCTGTTTTTCAAAGCAAAAATTTTTAAAACACACTCAGTATAATTTTCAAAAAATTCTTATTTTTTAAAACAAAGATATTTTCACCTGTTTTGAAAACAATACCAAACAGCCTCATAGTTCAATTGATCCATTTCATTAGTTAATGTGAAGTTTAATTTCCTCATTTTGAATTCCATAACTTATTTTCTAATTTATGTTATAGAAAGTATTTATAGCTAAAAAAAAAACCAATTAATTAAGTATAACTTTTTTGCAGAATCGAGAATAATAAATGGTGTTGTGATTAATTAATTTGATGTGTGACTTACTATAACAAATTATCAAGAACCTAATATGTTACTAATCTGATATGTTACTAACTAAACATGATTATTATTTAATTTCCACGTAACCTCCCTAGTTTGTATTATTTTCAGTTGTTTGGAATCTGGATATCGTGATAATAATAATAATAATAATAATAATAATAATATTTACAATAATAATAACAAAAAGGTGATAAGCTAATAGCTTAAATCTTGCAGTCACAAAAGATTTAAATAATCTCCCTTAAAAAAAGATTAAAATAAAGTTAATGCCCTTAACATTACGGTATGTAAAAATGTTAAATCTTGGGTCTAGCAAGGTTGTAATATATATATATATATATATATATATATATATATTGTTTTTCTTCTATTCCATTAGTCCTAGAATTCCCATTAAAATACTAGGAAATCATATGTAAACTAAAATATCTCCCAAGTTGATCTATGTTGACAAAATAAACATGACCATACAACACGTGATTAGACGGTGCATCTTATAGTCTCATGAAAAGCATTGGTGGGGTCCATTGCACTAATTAAGTACTATTTTTAGATAATAGCTAAAATGACTTTTAGAGATGAGGAATCTTGGGGGAAAAAATTGACATGGCCCAAAATTTCAACTTTGCTTGATATTTCAGTTGGAACAAATGTTAGCAGAAAAAGGACAGACACAAGATGCTCTTTTTCAAGCAAGAAAGGACAGACTTCATTTGCAGCCGTTAGATTCCTTTATTCATTCATTCATTTATTATTATTATTTTAATTTTTTGGTTTTCCATTTCTTCTCTTCCATAGACTGAAGGAATCTATTTCCAACCCTCTCCACCAAATTCCATATATATTTATTATTTGTTTATTCCACCAAATTCCATAAATATTTCTTGCCCTTTCTTTATTCTAATCTTAAAAACATGATGGAGTTTGGATTGGATCCACTTCGACATTCGCATCTACATTGGTTTTGTCGGATGCATGTTTGTGAAAGAATCTTGTTTCTGTCAATTATTCCTCCATTTTCCGATAATGCCCCTTATTAGTAATTAATTTTTTGTTCTAATTATTATTAATTAATTAATTAATTTTTCGTTGTCTTCTATTATTGATAATTAAGCAAAATTTCGCCAACCAAATTTTGAGCATGAAATTATATGACATAATGTTACATTTCTCTTTCCTCCTTGGTTTCAATCCTCCAAAATGGTTATTTGTGAATCCGGTTGATATGTTTTCAAACTATGGACCAATTGGTAAAGAGTCCTCGGAAGGAATTCAGAAAAATGCGGTTTCAAATCAACTTAGTGCTGCTTCCCCACTCCCAAATAAAAGAAGAAGAAAAAAAAATTAATTTAAGACTATGGGAGAAAACCCAATTGCAAATTGCTTTTGACGATGACAAAAATTTATAGCCGCTAAAACCTCTACCCTTTCACAACATCAATGAAAATCTCTTGATAGTACCCAATAAATTGGTATATGGTACCATGCCATGTTAGTAAGAAAAACGAAAGATTCTTTTTTTTTTTTTTTTTCTTTTGAAACATATAGATAATGAGTGGATTGTGTTTAATGAATCATATTCAAATATATAAAAACCTAAAGATCTTTAGGAATCATGAGATTTGTTTTGGTAAGAATATATGCTATGCAAACAAATGCTATAAAAGAGCTCTCCAATTGCATCTTCTTAAAACTAATGATTAACTTTAGGTAATTAGGGTGCAAATTAGAATTTGGAGGGCTTTTTAGTCAGCTTAATGTGAAACTATATTCCATAGTGTGTTTGAGCTAATGTATTTAATATTCCTCATCATGATGGGTCAAAAAGGGGGTATAAGATTCTCTTAATCCTGCTAATTCTAAATAAAAGCAAGTCATGGCAAAGAATTGAAACCAGGTCATGGGTAGGGCTATCTTATGAGTTATGAGGAGGAAGGATCTCGCAGCCCAAAGCATTAGTTTGGTCAATTTCATGAAAAAGATTTACAAACAAAAGGGGAGGCGTGGAATTTACTCTAATTGTTAGACAAATGAAGAGAGAGAGAGAGAGAGAGAGAGAGAGAGAGAGAGAGAAAGAGATGTGCCTTGGCTTGACCGTCTCATAGCCACCCATTTTTGCCACTTTGCAGGCAAAGAAAGGCATCTATTTTGTTTTGAATTAGACACCCTCGGTGATCCAAGAAACGCTTTCTTTTTTTCCCCTTGTTATAATAATGTTCAGCACATTCCACAGTTATTGACTTTTTTTACCTTTTTCTAATTTCTTTTCTCTTTTGTTTTTTTTTCCCTTGGACCAGGTGTTCCTTGAGCTGCGTTCGTTTTTACAAGCGGAATTTCAACCCTAAACTGTGTTTGCTAACTACCCATTTTTTGCACCCCATCGTAGACTAAATAACATATGGTTTTGACATTAACCATAGGAAAATATAAATAAAATACAAAATATAATACAGCCGAAAAAGAAAGAACAAGACCATTGAGAAAAATGTTATTTTAAAACATATTATTAGCATATTTCTTTAGTTTTTATTGAATTAAAAAAATATTTGCTATCAATTTTTTTTTTAAAAAATCAATACTTTTTGTGATTGAAAATCGATAAATTAGATTTGCATTGGTAAAACTAATAATCATGATTGTATGATCTAAATCGAGCGGCGTACATGATATAATATTGGATACAGAGGTAAAATTGATTGGACAATATTTTACACCTATTTTATAAGTATTGTTGGATTTAAATGGTATACTAATTGCGATTTAATGATCTCTGAATGAATGCCCTCACCGTCAAATAAAGTAACCATGCATATGTATCTTTGAATTTTTAATCCGGCAATTATCTAGCCATACGACGTTCCAGTGTTACAAAGAACTAAGCACTATATAACTAAATTTGATTAATTAAGTAATCTGGTCATATATACGTCCTAATTTAACTTCAAATCAATATATCTGTGTCGCATCAATGAGAAACCACATTTTTCTCAGAAATAACAAATTTGAAAATATAAATCCAAACATTATCCCTATATAATTTGTTTTTTTACCCTTAACCTCTTGCTTTTGATGCTTGGACAGGTGAAAGAATATTATATGAAAATAATAGTACTAATATATGTTAGAGTATGGTAACCCAAATTCAGTTTAGCCCGATTCAAAAAACTTGCAGTGTGACAAAGTGGTGAAAGAGTAAATGTGGGATTTTTTTTATGAGATTTGTATTTTAAGTTGTTTAGTTTATATTTTAGGTCAATAGAGTTTTGTTTATGCCTATATATATATATATATATATATATATGATGTATTGCATGAGAATGTCGCTATTATCTTTTTAGCCTCCTTAAATTGCCTCCATCTTGTAATCTTTTTTCAAGTTTAGTTATTTTCTTTTTCTTTGTTTATGGTTTTTTTCCATCTTAAGTTTCTACATAAATCTTTGTGTGTTTTTGTTCTTTGTTTCTATCGCATTATTTTAATAACAATATACAAACCCAACGTACCTAATTTATATATGCATCTCCCAAAATAGTAACTATAGAAAAATATGTACATTACACACTTAAACTTTTACAGAAAATCATGAATCTTTCTGACTGCTTATGTTGGACCTATCAACAATCGGCATTAAGTGTTTAGGACTGAACTCCTTGACTTTAAACTTCTCTGACTATTTAGCTATAGGAACTAGAAAATTAACTTCTTGGAAGAGCCAATTTTGGTCACTTAATTAAATTATTTTGTAGTACAACTCAAAAGAATAATCTTTTCCCTAGCTAATGTTTTTATATATTTGAATAAAATATTGACAAGATGAACCAACTATTGCAACTTTCTACAAGATTCAGTGTATGAGCCAAGAAGAGAGTATTCTCTCTCACTAATGCATAAACTAACAAAAAAATACAGTTGGTTGAATCAATGTAAGATGCCTCCATTTGGAAGGCTATAGCTTAGCTTTCAAAGAGGACGACACATAATATCCCTATCATACACCCAGAAAAAGCATCTTTCACGTGATGACATGCTCATATTCATGGCATTTTTGTGAGACTTCTTCATGAGGGTATCTTTGGCCCCATTTCGTTTTCATTTTTTTCTTTTGGGTTCCTTTCAAAAGATGGAATCTCTCTCTCTCTTTTTAAAATAATATATATGCGTGTGTGTGTGTGTGTGTATATATATATATATATATATCTTTATAATGGATATGTACAAGTTTGAACTAGTTTTCCTTTTTTTTCCCTCTTTCTCTCTCTTTATTTACAACTTTGTGAGGCTGTTTTTGTCTTTAACCAGGGTTTTGGTTTCTTGTGTACTTTTGAGTTTCTTTGATGCCGTTATGGGGTGTTTTTACTTTCACGTTAATTTTTGGATAATTTCTACTTGTTGAAATTGGCCCTCAAACTACGTCATCTTGCATTTCCTTTCACAATCGCCTTTTCTTTCATTTCCTTTCAAGTCTCCTTTCCAATGCGATCAGGCTTTAGAGTTCTCTTAATTACATTTACCTCTTAAATTACAAAGAAAACAAGATCACAAAAAGTTCAAGTACCTTCCCTCAAAAAAATAAAAATAAAAAGAAGTACCGCTCCAATATTGTTAATTACCACGATATAATAGCATGGTTTTTTCCTATAAAAAGACCACTTCTATACATACAGATACATGTATGTGTGTGTATATTTATAAATATAGAACACTTATTAGACACACGAGCATAAACACATAAAAAAACTCTAGGGTCAAGCATTTAAGTGATATTTAGATTGCCCGTTTAAACTAAAAACACTATAGTGATATGAATTTTGTAAAAGAAATTAACATTATAGTAAAACGGAATCGGTTATAAACTAAACAATGATCACATTAATATATACGTGTATATATATATGTGCATCATTATCAATGGATTCGGCTTACAATAAAAAAAATGAAACAAATTCACTATTAATATTGTCCAAAATATTATAGCTAAAAAATTTTATAGTTATAGTAAATGAATATGAGAAGATAACTGCACATAATTATCAGATCAGTTATGTTTGCCCTACTTCTTTTTTTCATGCGCATCATACCTCTACAACACAATGCTACAAAGAGCCTTTTGATATTTCTCAAGAAAAATAAAGAGGCTTTCCATTGTTTTCCCCCCTTTTTGAGAAGAGCTTTTGTTGTGTTTGATCATTCTCACAAAATAAATAAATAAATAAAGGATATTGTTTAATCGCACGGCACCACACATAATTACTTTTATTTGAAATTTTATTAATAGATTTTATATTTTCCAATTTAAGAGGTAAGCTATCGCAGCAATGAAACCCCTCCGAAGCAGAAGGTATTTTTCGGGGAGTGCATTATGCGCTGAACTCGAACAATTAAAACTCATTTAAAATAATTAGCCTAAGAAAAATACCCCATTTTTTATTTTGGATAACAATTAAAACTCATTTAATATATTTAACCTAAGAAAACTACCTCATTTTTATTTTGTATTTTTTTTTTTCGATTTGTTGTGTTTTGATAATTTGAGAACTTACTTTTTCCTTCTTCAGAAAAAGGAATTGATTCTGTGTTAACAGGTTTTGTTTCCCTCGTTTCTATACAATAACATTGCAGTGTCTTACTGATATGGATAAAATTTATCAAGCAATGCAAAATTGTAACGTCCAAGAGAAACTTGAATGCCAATATGCTTATTTTTATTCCCTCTCATTGTAAGAAGTTTTATAAATGTTAACTTTGACGATACTTATTAATAAATGTTATAGATGTTTAAGTGTAACATAATTTAAACATGTAATGTGAGTGGTGATAAGGAATAATATTTTGAAGTGTGATGTGAATAAATACATTTTTAAAAGTATGGTATAACACATAATTTACTTATACTTATAAATATATATATATATAAGTATAAGTAAATTATGTTGAATAATGCGATAGAAACAAAGAACAAAAACACACAAAGACTTTACATGGAAACCCAAAACGGAAAAAAAACCAAAGGCAGAGGAGAAAGAAATTACTAAACTCGTAAAGATTACAATGAAGGCGTTAGGGAGGCTAAAAATTCACTAATTAATCCTAATACAATACATCATATATGTAGATATAGATAAAACCCTATAGGCCAAAAATATAAACTACAAAATCGGGCCTATCCCTTCGCTACCACTACAGCTCATGAAAAATCACACTTTTGTTTTTCATCATAATTGTCGCGCCGCGAACTTTTTAAGTCGTGTCAAACTGAATTCGAATCACCATACTTTAACATATATTATATAATATGTAGGGTTATTTGTAAGATGTAAAGATGCAGTACAAGCACTAGATCACAATGTTTTATTCCATAAAGTCGTTACAATTCAAGTAGCCAATAAATATCCTAACTTTTTTTTAAAAAAATTCTTTGAGATTTTTTTTTAAACTTGAAGGTAGGGAATTCAAACTCTTTCCTTTATAGTGAAATTGAGTGTGATTTTACTACTAGACTATCTCTATAACCACGAAAGTGTTATTTTTACAATAAAGTGCATACAATTTTGTAAGTAGATAATTTTATTATTCATTATGATTTCTTGAGGGAACAAAATGGAAAGGAGTAGGTAAGACAACGGAGAGAATCTAAATTAATTTATATGTTAATAAAATATATACCACAATTCACATGGAGTGTTTTAGATATTTTCTTTTTTTAATTAAGATTACTTATGCTTACACTCTCCAACCGTCTTTGAACAATTCAGCCTTAAAGTTCGATTAATTAAAGCAACAATTTTAGTCCCTAAATTTTGTCGAATTCTTCACCATGGCCTTTAAATTCCATCTAATTATGTCAAAAATTTTGACAAAGTTCCCCATCAAACTAGACAAGGTGTGATCCTTTAGTTCTTGAATTTAAATTATAAAACAAAATTTGAGATCGGGAGGGTCCCAACCTAGGAGCACAAAAAAAAAGTAATTAAAAAGGTGAGAACACACGTGATGGTTAGGTGACAAGAAATTTGGGTTAGTCGTACTTGTGCATCCTTAATTTATCAACATTTGCCAATAGAGACCCAAATTTTTTCATTTTGGTAGATGGGATCCTAAATTTGAACGTTCGTTACAATTATGGTCTAATAAAGATCAAACGTCAATTATGGAGGCAAATGCCCTAATTTTTACACAAAGGTGCACCCCTTAAATTCTTTATTAGTTGACAGCTTAGACACTATGGGTTTATTTGGTATTGTTTTCAAAACATGAAAAAAATAGTTTTATTTTAAAAAATAAGATTTTTTTAAAAATTATGCTGAAAATATTTTAAAAAATTCTAAAAACAAAACCAAACAAGGCATATTTTTTAAGTTTGGTTTCGGTCTATTAATTGACATATGTTCTCGATTAGACTATATGTCAAGAGTTGTCAAATTTAGAATCCTAAGTGTAGAAATTAAGATAAGTGTGGGCAGCTCGCAATTACATTACAATGTGCATATTTAGAAATTGGATAGAGAATATATTTATGTGCATATTTTTTAAAGGTGCGTCTATTGACACTACTGATTCTACTTTTTACATATCTCTATTTAATAAGTATTTATTAATATATTACCTATTAATAAAATTATTCTTGAGGGCAAAAGTGTTTCACATAAATATCCATTACTATTTTTTAAAAAATATATGTATTCCTTTCTAAAAATCAGTGTATTATTGTTTTTCAAAAGAATAAAAATTGATTCCAATATAAAAGAGTCTCCCATAAAAAAATATAAATGGTTTATTTCTTTTCAAATTTCTAATTTTTATTATTGTTTTGTATTTATTAATTATAATCACATATATAATATATCATTGCAAATTGTTTAATTCATAAACAACTACAAATCGTGTGCTCCAGTAAAAGGAGCTACTCTTTGGTTTGATATAAAGAATATGACATAAAAAAGAAAAAAAAAACTATGCTTCCTTATTGTTTTATGTAAAGGAAATACAATTTTTTCGATTCATATATAAAGCCATACAATTCACTACTGATTATTGTTTTCTCGAATCCAAAGTTTGGTTTAATAGAAAAGAAAAAAATAAATCAAGGATTAGAACTATCACTTGGTATATAAACTGAAAAAAGAAAAATATTTGGAAAAAGGGAAAACTAACAATACCATTTAAGTGTAGGGATTTTTGGTATTTTAGGAGGGGTGTAAGAAGTAGAATGGGGGGTAGTTGAAGAAAGAGCATGTGAAATATAGAATAGGAGATGTCAATAGAAGCATCCATATTTTAATTTATGGCCAAAATGTCATGGTCCTATAGTTTGATCGTTAGTTAGTAAGAGGAAAAACATATAAAACACCCATGTGTTTCATTTCAATATCACTTTTGCTCCTCTTATTATGCAAATACCAAAAACACCCTTTATGGTTTTAAAATCATACTCAAACTACCCCCAAAGCAATTATACTTTTTTACAAAACCAAGACCTACCAAACTTTGACTAAATACAATTTAAACCATTATTAAACGAACATATAGAAGAAAATTAATCTTAAAAAGTTAAAAACTCTAAAAATAATTAAAGTATTTGCTTAATTAAATATTTGGTTGAACATCTTAAATTACTTCTTATTTAATTGTGCAGTTCAATAATACTTAAAATAACATTTAATATAAATTAGGATGGGTCATTTTGAAATTTTTAAAAAGTTAATTGCTTTAGAGAGTTTTTTGAATATGGACTTATAATTATAGCGGATATTTTGAGAATTTAGATAATAAAAGAAACAAAAGTGATATTTAAGCAAACTACAAGGGATATGTTTGGTATTTTCTCTTGGTAGGAAACAAAATCTTTTGCTAATTTGTAAAATAGTCCTTAAACTTTAGTCCACTTTAACTTTGGTCCATAAGTTTTTGAAACATCCCAAACTTAACCTTAATATTGGTTTGTTTCAGCTCTATCTTTCCATTAGTGGATGTTAAAAAAAGGATAAAATAAAAATAACACTCCGTTTGTACAATGTTAGTTTACGTTAGCGCCACCTACGTATTTCGTACTCTAGCAAAACAGTTTTCCTTTTCATCAACATTACATATTTATTCCATCCTCTTTCTCATCCTCTTTCTTATCACCCAATTGTTAGAATAAAACTAAAACCATGAGAAACGTCCTGTTTGCGATTGGTAATTTAGACCATTATTTCAGTTATGAATAATATAAAGCTCTCATATGTTATAATACAAAAAAAAAATTACTACGATATAAAACTCGATATGCTATAATAAAAATAATTATAACTAATGGTTCTCACCATTATGTCAAATATTCTCAAAATAGAGTTTAATATTGTACATTTTAACTTTTGTTTGTTTCATATGTTTGAATGAAATTTTATTGCTTAAATTTTTTTGTTAAAATATTTTTTATCACAAATATTTTTTTGTTAAAATTTATGAGCCAAAAAAGACCATTCAAAATTAATCAAAAAATATATATTTTTTTAAAGGAGGGCTAAAATAAAATTAAGAGTGCATTGACGCCTTTTTTCTTTCCTTCAATAACAAATGTCAAGAGAACTGGCGACGGCAGGGGGCAGCGACGGTAATCTGTGCGCCGCATGGCAACGGCGCTGCTTTCAACATTCCGAATATTAATCTGTGGTTCCCACCTCATTCCTCTCCTCAGATTCTCTTTTTTGCAATCCTCCCTCCCTCTCTCTCTCTCTCTCTCTCTTCCCTTTTTTGGTTTCCAAATTCTGCAATCTCCACTAATCACAAGACTTGGACTCGCCCCATTTTTTTTTTTTTTTTTGCTTTTGCTTCCGTCCACACGACGCTTTCGTCGGCAAAGGGGGGCAAAAAGAAAGGTATGCCTTTCACTATTTATATTTTATTGTCTACACTTTAATCGCTCACTCGCTTATTGCTTCGTTTAAAACATGCACTCACATTTACGTGTGAGCTCA
>CAMOHE010043811.1:0-31574 GCA_946598075.1 Artocarpus hirsutus | reverse complement strand
GAGAGTGCAACTCTAAGCTTTTAGTGGAGTAGCGTTGAAGTTGATAATTATGAAATGTATATCTAGGATATTGGGTTTTATAATTATCGGAAGCTTGAACTATATAGGTCCATTTGGTCCCTTTTGCTAGCTCACAAAATCCTATAATGATACGGCGTGTTTTTCTAATTATTGGTGACTTATGTCAGATTTATTAGATTGGTTGAAATTTGAAAGAATCAAATAATTCATGTCTGTTTATCGGTTGAATTAATTTTGTGACAAAATTAATTCAAGATTAAACTTGTTGAATTATTGAGATCGGATAATTCTTGTCTGTTTATTAGTTGATTTAATTTTGAATAAATTATATCAAGATAAACTTGTAGAATTATTAGGAATCTATTTATTTTCCTAGAAATTACCTAGATAAAGTTGTTTTAATTAGATAAGTTCTCTATTGGGTTATTTGAATTGAAACTGAGGCTTTATCCTATAGAATCTCAGGTGAAAAATAAAAGATTCGTTGAGATTTTTTTTCGGCAGTTCGACATGCCGATCCTAAAGTTCGGCTTACCGATGAGGCAAGTTCGGCCTGCCTATGAGAAAGTTCGGCCTGCCTATGCGCGAATTAAAAATCACGCGTTTTCACGCGTATGTCATCCGATATTGACCCAAATTTGATTCTGTTTCAAATTTTTGAGACCTTATCTGATAAGGAATGACCCTAGACCCAACCTCTATAAATAGGAAGTGAGTCTTATGAGTTATTTAGATCAATTGAGAGATTAAGAGTGATACTCTGCTGGTGAAAATCTGAAACTCCCTGAGAGCTCTTGTTCACAAATCATGAACACTAGCTTTGGGTTCTCTCAATTGGTTGGAAGGAGAATCACCTTGAGGAAGAGCTATACGTGTGAGCCCACACTCACTCCGATCGTGGATAGAGAATAGCAAAGAAGACTAGTTGGTTGAGGCTCTTCTGGAACGTTGCTTCTCTACACAGATTTCGAGAGCTTTTCGACGAATACAAGGTCAGTAAGATCAGGTTAATTTATACATATAGCATGTCAAACTTGTATTTTGAAAAATACTCTGATTTAAAATTTTTAAAATTTCACTGCGTATTATTTTTCCAAGACATTTTACTCGTTACATAACTTAGGTTGTTTGTTCATCTGCTTGTGGGACTAGGTCTTTCCAAATTGGACACCAACAATGGTCATTTTTAATTAAAAAGTATAAAAGAAAGTGTAAAGGCTAAAGAGAACTAAGTAAATTTTTTTTACAATTTATCACAAGTTTAATATTGATATACATAAATCTAAAAAGATGGAGCTCCTTTAGGTTCTTTCATTTTATATCTTGATTTTTTTTGGGCAAATTTTTACATCATGATTGATGAATTGTAGTAGCTTTCTCCCTATCAAAGTTTTTTGACAAGTCTTGCCTATTCAACATAAGGAAACTGTCAAAAAAGTTACAAGCCAAAACAACGTGCTTTTGAGAAATCAATTAGAACTAAAATTTGGAACCACAACATTGTAATATATAA
This sequence comes from Artocarpus hirsutus, assembly GCA_946598075.1. NCBI lineage: Eukaryota > Viridiplantae > Streptophyta > Magnoliopsida > Rosales > Moraceae > Artocarpus > Artocarpus hirsutus. The sequence goes on along the minus strand of CAMOHE010043811.1, from coordinate 30,040 downwards.
TTGTTTTTTTTTATTGTAGTTTACTTTTGCTTTACACTATAGCATGTGAAAGCTTTACATTATAGTAGTTGAAATTTTTGTGTTGGAACGGATTTCCTAAACTCTGTTACATGGATCTTCCTCAATATTTAGCAACAACGGTGTTTTATTAAATACATCATTTCTATCTCCTTCAACCAAAGAGGGTGACGCTTGAGATGAAATAAATTCTATTGCCAAACACTTTTCGTTCCTTTCACATTGACTTCTCTTTAGTTCAAAAGATGTCAGACTTTTTCCTTTTATTATTGGTGGAGCTACTAGGAGCTAAGTAACATGATTGATCAATACTAGATTCCAATTCAGTGGTAGAATCAGTACTAATTTGTATTCAATAAATTCAACATATCTTGATTCCAAAATTACATTAGAAGATAAATTTAACAATCTATATGCCTTGGAATTTTTAGCAGAAAAATACATTTAATTCCTCTTGCACCTAACTTTGATGATTTAGGGTCATGCACTTTATACAAGGCTAAAGAACCTCGCACCCTTAAATACATCAAGTTTGGTTTTCATGTTGATTTCTCTTTGATTCAAAAGATGTCAGCCTCTTTTCTTTTATTATTAGTGGAGAAATTGGGAGCTAAGTCACATGGTTGATCAATACTAGATTCCAATTCAATAGTAGAATCAATATTAATTTATTTTCAATAAATTCAACATCTCTTGATTCTACAATTACATTAGAATCTAATTTCAACAATCTATATGCCTTGGAATTTTCAACAAACCGCACAAAAACACAATTAATTCCTTGTGCACCTAACTTTGATGATTAAGGGTTATGCACTCTATAGAAGATTAAACAACCATGTACCCTTAAATACATCAAGTTTGATTTTCTTCTTTTCCATATTTGATGTGGAGAAACATTTGTTTTCATAGAAGTAATCTTATTATGAATAGGACACGTAGTAAGTAATGCTTCCTCTCAAAAATTATTTAATAATTTAACATTAAAAAGTATAGAGTTAATCATACCCATGAAAATCTTATTTTTCCTTTTAGCCAAACCATTTTGTTGAGGACTAAAAAGGTTGACTTTTGATAAATAATATCATGCTCTTTGCAGAAGGCATCAAACTCATTTGAAAAATATTCACCACCTACCACTTCGAACTATATTGATTTTTCTTTCTTTTTGGTTCTCAACTTCAAGCTTGACAAGTTTAAACTTATCCAAGGGTCATCCTTTGTTCTAATCAAGTACACATATGTATATTAGAGCAATCATCAATAAAAGTGATAAAGTATTTTCTTTCTCCTCTTGTCAAAATTCCATTATACTCACATATATTGGTATGAATTAAATCCAATATTTAGTATTATGTTTGGTTTTAGGAAATCGATTCTTAGTCATCTTTGCTTGTATGCAAATCTCACTCTTATTATGTATTTCATCTTTGCACTTAATCAAACCATGTTTATACATGTATTTCAAAAATCTAAAATTTAAGTGTGTTAAACAAGCATGCCAAACATCAAAAGAGTTAACAATATAAATAGAATTCATGACATTTTTATTATTAATACTAAGTTTGTACATGCCATAATATGAATAACCTTTCCTACAAAGGCTCTATTCTTTGATACAATATATATATATTGCCCACAAGTATAATCTTAAGCTCGTTCTAGCAGATACATTCCTAAAAGTAAAGTAAATTTCCATCACTTCTTTCTAGTAACTACCGTTGCGTCATGATTCCCCATGTGAACCCTTTGTGCTTTCTTTTCCAATGCATATGACAAGAATAATTTCTTGTCCTTGTAAACAATGAATGATGGTACCAGAGTCAAGCCACCAATCAAAGGACTAAGTTGCAACTATACCGGTTTTGGTAATCATGTCAATTTGCATCTCCGAGACCATTGCATAAATCTCTTCAAATTTTTCTTCAATGACATTGGCCTTGTTCAAGTTAATGTCTTCCTTATTCTTCTTGTATTCGTAGTCGTTTTGTTGATGGCCTTTCTTTTCACAAAGAAAAGTAACTTTTGGAAAAAAATTTTGGTACCAAACTTCTTCAACTTTTTGTCATTATTGGCTTTGAAGTTCTTCTAAAATTTACTAGCCTTGGCAATGTTAACCTTAGAGGAATCCTATATCTTGCCCTTGAGGTCACGAGACTGAGTCTCCTCCTTGATCCTCAAGTGTTTGTACTTGCTCCAAAGTAATGTCATCTCTCCTCTGAAAGAGTTTCTTTTTATAACCATTTCAACTTTGGGGTGATCTAGCAATAATGGTCCCTGCTTGGAACAATTTAGAAATCTCAACCTTTAATTAACGGAGCTTAGTAACAATGACTTGCAACTCATGTATTTGATCAAGAACAGAGTTCTAATCATCCATGTCAAATTCTAAATATTTCAAGATAAGAAATTTGTCCATACCTTCCTTCTCGATCTTGTACTTGTACTCTAGAGCATTCCAAATCTTTATCAGAGATTGTTTCGTGTTGTAGAGATTATAAAGCTTACCTTAGAGCGCATTGGGAATGTGACCCCATTACATCACCTCATTATCTTCATGATTTTTTTCTTGCAGCCTTCACCTCATCGAAATCATCTTCCTTCGGTTCTAGAAGTGGCTTTAACTTTAGATCAAGAACATAGACGATCTTGAGGACTGCCAGTAGAAAGAACAATTCCTTTCCATCAAGTGAAATTGGTTCCATCAAACCAATTGAGTTGAACATTTGAATTGAGGAAATAGGACATATTCTTTTCAACCTCCATTCTAGAAAAGTAAGACCTTTAAGATTGTTTGAGATTTATGGATATAACAAGAAATAAAGGCTAAAAACATTTAGAAAAGTGAATGGGTTTGAGGCGTATAGGAATACTTTTCTTAAAGGATTTATTTGCCCCACTACTAAGCTTGCTAATAGGTTATTATGGCAAATTACTCCCAAGTTACAACAAACCTAGAACACAATATCTTGCAATAATATTGTGTTCTAAAATAAGATATGAAACCTGTAATTTTTTGGAGATTGAATAACAAACAAGGTCTTATTTCATGAACCATTGTAACCATATTAACTCATGCAACTTTTCACACATAAAGGTATCTTTTCATTGTAAAGTCATCTTTTCATGTAGGACTAAAACTATTACAACGAATATGTCCATTGGTAATAGACATTCTAGTTTGCATGAAAGCATATAACCAATAAATACATTGGTTCCAAACTACTTAAAAAACATATTTTAAATCACAACAGCTCAAGTGGGCGTCGTGGCGCCAATTTTTTGGCTCTGCAGTGCTATTAACATAACAACCAATTTTGTGCTAAAACCTAAAGGGCACCACAGCTAGGTGCTGGGCTCTTTCCCAAAATACTGATTACAAATTTCTAGTGCCATGACTTCATTTCTCAGTGTCGCAGTGCTACTTGTTGATGCTAAATACACTAAAAATGTGTATTTTTATATTATCTTGTGTGTCTTTTAAGCTTATAACACTTAAAAGATATATTACAATCTCTCTTATAGTTAATACTCACCACTTTCATCTATCTTCACTTCTCAATATCTTGTCGTTTAAACATTGTCATCATTTTAGCGTTTATTTATGTTGTGGCTTTTGATGTGCCTTATTTGGTCTTCCCAATTCTAAGATATGCTTGTTTTTCAAGATCTTTGGATTTCTAAATGTCCCATATATTACTAAATCATATCACGTATAGGCCTTGTAATATGTTTCATGAACGGCTTCTATCTTTCATATGATCTATCCTGTCACCAAAAAAAAAAAAAGATAATGCACAAAGATTTAAAATATATATATATATAGAATCATTAATAATCAAGTAATAAATCTTTAGTTTTCATTCTATTTACATTAAAAAATAAAAATAAAAGGTCATGTTAGTATATGAGAAACAAGTTTTTCACCCATAACAAATTTGATGAGATGTCTAAATTAAATACCCATTAGTTGCTATAATATATATATGGTTATCAAAAAGTCACTTCGTTACAACCATACGTCTCATTCATATCACACTATTAAAACAACGATACCACTACCATTCATGTTAAAATAACCATTAAAATTATGTATATAGATGTCATCATAATTATCAGATTTGAGATTTTGCTTAATTGTTGTATATTACGTACTCTGTTCGTCTTGTTCTTCTTCTTCTTTGAAAATGGATGTAAGATATTATGAATCAAAGAAGAACAGACATCAATTCTAACTCGTATGACCAAAATTCAACAAAAAAAATTCCAATCCCAATATGCAATTGTTTCTATTAGAAAATACGAATGAAACATTCAAAAGGACAATGTGTACTGAATTTGGAAGACAAAAAATCAACAAGGTACACTTTTGCTCAAGCACACTCATGGCTCTTTGACTAATCCTCAACATTCATCTAGAAAATCTGATCAATTGAAATCGAGGGACCCGTAGCACAAAGGTCAAGCCTAATACTACCAAGATACAAGATCAACAGACAGCTAAACACTAAAAAGAAACACAAAGAAACCCATAAAGTAGGGCAAAATTGTCATTATAAAAACTAAAAGGAAAACCAAAGCACCACCATCAGATGCCTATGGTGAGGAGATAGCTAGCAAATGAACCATTGGGGAAGCCAAAAGACTTTGAGAGGCACACAATCGAGCAAACATCATCAAAATGCAATACATGACCACCATGTGTTATAGATAGAGCCAAATCAAAACCCAACAAAAGAAAAAAAAAAAAAAAAGGAGAGGGGGGCAATGCCCAGGTACTGCAGCGACAAGATTGGGCGCCACAGCGCCAGCCCGAAATCAAGACCAGTGCTGCATGTCAGATTCGAGCATTGCGGCATTAAGAATCTGTTTTATACAACTTCTTAGGGCAAAAGTCGTGTTTTAGAAGCCAAAAATTATGTGAGGCTGCTAGGGTTTCTTAATTATAGTGACTTTTTCTCTCCTTCCTTGAGGTTATTTAAATAAAAATAAGACGGCTAGGTTTTGGTGGCATATTTTAAGCGCGAAAACTCTGTATGGTGTGATAGAAGAGAGATTTAAGAAACACAAATTGAGAGTACATAATAGAAATTTCTCTTGTAATCTATAATCACTTCCTTTATCATAGTGGAATCTACAGCTGTAGAAACAAGGCGTAGTCATAAATTTGATGAACCTGTATAAAAATTTGGTGTTCCTCTTTTATCTTTCTCTAATTCCTTTTTCTACAATCATTCATTTTTGGTGTTTTTAGAATTAGGATGTGCCTAATTTCCAACAACTGGTATCAGAACAAAGGTTCAGGTTAAGAACGATGACGGGCAAAGAAGGGTCAACAATTGGTATCACCAAATTTGATGGTTTGGATTTTTTCTATTGGAAGATACAAGTGGAAGACTACCTCTACAGCAAAAAATTGCACTTGCTCTTGGGAGATAAGCCTGAAGGCATGAAAGATGAGGAGTAGAATCTCCTTAATAGACAGGTGTTGGGTGTGATTCGTTTGACTCTGTCAAAGAACATGGTCCACAACGTAGCAAAGGAGAAGACCACAGCATGGATGATGAAGGCTCTATCAAACATGTATGAGAAGCCCTCAGCCAATAACAAGATACACCTCATCAAGAAGCTCTTTAATTTAAAAATGTCTAAAGGTGCTTCGATGGTAGAGCATTTGAATAATTTTAATACCATTCTGAATCCATTGGTCTTGGTAGAGATTAAATTTGATAATGAGACCAATGCCCTAATCCTTTTGGCCTCGTTACCAAATAGTTGGGAACCCATGAGGGTGGCCATTACTAATTCGATTGGAAATGCAAAATTGAAGTTTGTTGATGTCAGAAACTCTATTTTGGTGAAAAAAGTCCGTAGAAAGGATTCTGGTGAAGCTTGAACATCGAACTCGGCCCTTAATGTAGAGAATAAAGGTAGGAAATCTGAAAGGCATTCCAACAAGGATAATAGCAAAAGAGGTAAATTGAAGAATAGGAGAAGCAAGTCGATGAATGGTAGGAATGTGGAGTGTTGGAATTATGAGAAGACTGGCTACTTAAAAAATAATTGTAGGGCTCTGAAGAAAAACGAAGACAAGAACAATGACGCAGCAAACGTCGCAACTAAAGAGGCACAAGTTGCCTTACTCTTGTCTGTTGACAATTCTCTTGATTCAGATCGGGACGTAAAGCTGAAACCCTCTACATTAATTTTAGTTATAGAGATACCATAGTAGTTGCTGACTTTGCTGCTAATACTGAGCTATGGAATCATAGACTCGGGCACATGATTGAGAAGGGAATGAAGGTACTTCACTCTGAAGGAAAATTGCCAGGATTGAAAACTGTTGATCACAGTTTGTGTGAAGGCTGCATCTTTGGCAAACATAAGAGAGTTAGTTTCTCAAAGATAGGTAGAGAGCCTAAGTCAAGAAAGTTGGAGTTAGTTCATATAGATGTGTGGGGACCTTCGACCGCTATTTCTCTCGGTTACTTCTCAAATTACTATGTGACATTTATTGATGACTCAAGTAGGAGGGTATGGGTTTACATTCTGAAAAACAAATCTGATGTCTTTGATGCTTTCAAGAAATGGAGAGCTATGTTGGAGAATGAGACAGATTTGAAGGTGAAGTGCTTGCAGTCTGATAATGGGGGAAAGTACATAGATGTTGATTTCAAGCGATATTGTGCTGAGAATAGAATAAAGATGAAGAAAACTATTTTGGGGAAACCACAATAGATTGGTGTTGTAGAAAGGATGAATAGAAGTTTAAACGAGCATGCTAAAAGTATGAGGTTACGTGCAGGGCTACCAAAGTTGTTTTGGGCTGAGGCAAACAGCTCATTTGATCAACAGAAATCCATCCACACCGTTGAAGTTCAAGCTATCGAAAGAAGTTTGGAGCAGTAAAAAGGTTAACCTCTCTTACTTGAAAGTGTTTGGGTGTGTTTCCTAGGTTCATATTGATTCTACTGCTAGAAGTAAACTTGATGCAAAATCTAAAAAATGTTTTTTTGTCGGCTATGGTGGACATGAGTTTGGTTATCATTTATAAGATGACCAAAATAGGAAGATTATCAGGAGCAAGGATGTGATCTTCAATGAAGGTGTTCTGTATAAGGATAGAGACAACAATGACTCCAGAAGTATAGGTTCTGAAGATAAGAAGCCTGAAGTAATTCCATTGAAGGATCTTCCTAAAGTGGAAGTACAAAATTTAGAAGTTAAAGATCAAGAAAATATAGCTTCAAAAGGAAACCAAAGCACTCATACTACTACAGTCAGGAGATCTAGCAGGACCATCAGGCCGTCGTAGAGATACTCTCCTTCACTGCATTATATTTTGTTGACCGATAGAGGTGAACCGGAGAGTTATGATGAAGCCATGTAGGCCAAAGATTCAATCAAATGGGAGTTATCCATGAGGGATGAGATGAATTTTTTAATATCTAATCAAACATGGCAATTGACAAAGTTACCACGGGGTAAGAAGGCTTTGCACAACAAATGGGTATACTAGATAAAAGATGAATGTGATGTCAGCAAACGGTACAAGGCAAGGCTGGTGGTAAAAAGCTTTCAATAGAAAGAGGGCATTGATTTCAATGAGATTTTTTTTTTCTAGTGGTGAAACTAACAACGATCAGAATAGTACTTGAGCTAGTGGCAAACGAAGACTTGTTTTTGGAATAATTGGATGTTAAGACAACCTTTCTCCATGGTGATTTGGAAGAGGAGATCTACATAAAACAGCCACAAGGTTTCGAAGTACAGGATAAGGAGAACATGGTGTGCAAACTTCAGAAGAGCTTGTATGGCCTTAAACAAGCTCCCAGGCAATGGTACAAGAAGTTTGATGACTTTATGTATAGCAGTGGTTTCTTGATGTGTCAAGTAGATCACTGTTGTTATGTGAATAACTTTGGTGACTCCTATATTATATTGTTGCTATATGTCGATGACATGCTAATAGCAAGAAGATGTAAACAGAAGATTGACAAGCTGAAAAAGGAGTTGTCTACATAGTTTGTGATGAAGGATTTGGGTCAAAACAAATCCTTGGGATGAGAATAACAAGGAACAATAATGGTTTGAAATTGTCATAGGAAGAATATTTTGAAAAGGTGCTTAACAAATTCAACATAAGTAATGCAAAGACTATAAGTACTCTTTTGGCTAGTCACTTCAAGTTGTCAAAGGAGTGATCACCAACCACGGAGCAGGAGCGAGATCACATGGCCAAGGTGCCTTATGCTTCCACAATAGGCAGTCTCATGTATGCCATGGTCTATACCAAACCAGACATTGCACATGCAATGGGAGTTGTAAGTAGGTACATGAACAATCTAGGCAAGCAGTATTGGGAGGCAGTGAAATGGATTTTCAGATATCTGAGAGGCACTGCAGGTTTAGCTATGTGTTTCAAGAAGTCAGACTTGGGATTATAAGGTTACGTAGATGCTAATATGGTTGAAGACATTGATGGTAGAAATAGTACTATCGGTTACATTTATACTTTGGGTGACACAACAGTTAGTTGAGTCTTGAAACTACAAAAGATAATTGTCCTCTCTACAAATGAAGCAGAGTACGTGGCAATGACTGAAGCTAGTAAGGAGATGATTTGGTTGTAGTCCTTTCTAGAAGAACTAGGTCACAAGCAGGAAAGGAGCGTGCTACATAGCGACAGTCAGAGCACCATATAATCAGCGAAAGATCCTGTATTTCACGCTAGGATGAAGCATATACAGTTGTGTTATCATTTCATCATATCGGCTTTGGAGGATGGAGTGTTAGTGCTTGAAAAGATTCTTAGGAGTCAAAATCCAACAAATATGTTTACAAAAACCATTTCGATCGAGAAAACTAAAGTTGTGTGCAACTTCAGTTGGACTTCTTTTTGAGGTGTGGAAGCTGTTGCCGCTATAGTTGGAGATACAATGATTGATTAGTCTCCAAGTGGGAGATTGTTGTAGATAGAGCCAAATCGAAACCCAGAAAAAAAAAAAAAAAAAAAAAAAAAGGAGAAGAGAAGGAGAGGGGGGCAGCGCCCAGGCGCCGCAACACCAAGATTGGGCACTGCGACGCCAACCTGAAATTAAGACCGACGCTGCAGCATGGGATTCGGGTGCTGTAGTGCCAAGAATCTGTTTTATACGACTTCTCAATACAAAAGTCGTGTTTTAGAAGCCAAAAATTATGTGTGGCTGCTAGGGTTTCTTAATTGTAGTGATTTTTTTCCCTCCTTCCTTGAGGTTATTTAAATAGAGATAAGACGGCTAGGTTTTGATGGCATATTTTGAGCGTGAGAACTCTGTGTGGTGTGATAGAAATTTCTCTTGTAATCTATAATTATCTCCTTCATCATAGTGGAATTTGCAGCGGTAGAAACAGACGTAGTCACAAATTTGACGACTATATAAAAATTTGGTGTTCCTCTTTTATCTTTTTCTAATTCTTTTTTCTGCAATCATTCATTCTTGGTATTCTTAGAATTATGAGGTACCTAATTCCCAATACTATGAACCACAGCCGTAGGTAGAACTATCCACCTTCTCAAGAAGCTTATTTCCACACAAAATAATACCTTAAGGAAGCACAGCTACCTCTAGCCAATGGACGTGGAGAAAACTGTGGCAAAACTGAACGGTGACCCACCTCCATAACAGGTAAGATTTTCCCCAACAAAGGTGCTACTCCACGCATAGCCACTATCACAAGAAAGCGCACAACGAGATGAGACTGGGGACCAAGTTTCAAGGCCGAGAGCTAAGCGGCGCTCCCAAAGACAACACTAGAGCTCTGGCTGACACTTCACTTTCAAAACCTATTTGTGTTCTTAGAGAGAGGAGAGTCAAAAAGACCTTTGCAAAATCTTTTTTCTCTTTTTTTTTTTTTTTTGTTGTTGTTGTATATCACATACTCTAAGCTTATAAAAAAAATTCCTATAGTATTCCATGTTTTTTATGTGCTTAAAACTATTATTTTGAATGTAAGATCTATGTCAAATATTGGTATCTTTTTTAATAGCTGATTTCGACTTGTACAAATTCACCATTTGTAGTTGTACATTAACAAATTGTAAAGCAACATACTGAAAAAGATAATGAGATTTGAAAGGTAAATGATGTAATAACAGAGGAATCATTTATCCTCTTTCTAGGATGTTTACTCTGTATCAAAGTGAAGGAAAAGTAACGAGCAATTCCCTTTCCTTCTTAAAAGAATGTTTACTTATAAAATCACTGATGATAGTTTTGGGGCCCCATACAATATAGGAAATGAGAAAAGAGAATATCAATCTTCTCATACTTTTTAACATTGATTTCCTATCAAAGGGAATGAATGACATATTTACTTATATGTCTAAGTTTGAATGTTATTATTTAATAGCTATTAATGATGTAAAAAAATATTTCAATAATTACATTGAATAAGATCCTCATTTTTAAGTAAGTAAACACTATAAAGAGAATAAGATTGTTTATAAATACACAATTAAAAAAATTAAGAAAAAATAAAAAGGTTACTTTACTTTCTTTTTCAATCCCATAGTCTTTTCATTAGTATTTACTTGTTTAATAGATAGTGTAACTAAACTTAATAATGGTAATCTTATCAATATAACTAGTAAGATACATTAGTTTGAGAAAAACGGTTTCTTAGAAAACCGGTAAAACGTGGGGGAATGAATGTTAAAATGTTTGAAACCATCAGATCCTCCTCATTTTGCTAGATAAAATGCTTGGCAATTATTCGGTTTTCACCTATTTAGCAATAATCTCTTGAGAGATAAGGGTTCTGAAATCTTGTAGTCTTTCCCGCTATTCTCTTCTCACTAAATTAACGGGTGTGTGGGCTTCAAGTGATTTTCTTAGAATATCTTTATTTTCCCTCTGTCTCTCTTAACTATGGATTTCTTCAGTAAAGGCAAGAGCATAGGGAAAACTCTAGATAGAGGTGAAAGAAACATTTATTAAAAAAAAGATGTGTGAGTTATATTTATAGCACACAATAACTTAATTGGGCTTGAGTCGAAGCCCAAAATTACTGGCGCATATTCCAGCCCCTAAGTGAGCGTGCAACTTATCCTCCCACACTAACAGAGCCACATGTCACACACTCTTATTAACTGTGCAATTAAAAAGTTCCATCTAATAGTCATCTAATATCACACTTTATCCGAATTGTTATAATATTTATTTTAATATTAAAATAAAGAAAATAAAAATATTATCGTACAACTTTTGTTCTAAATACAATTGTCTTTGTTAAGTAATCATCAATATTATTACAATCTAGTTAAAGTCATTCTATCAATTTAAGAATAGACAATACTACTATCTTACCGAGACAAAATGCTCGGCTGTATCTATGAACATTTTTATTTTATATGTGAATACTTTATAGATACAATTATGGATTGGATCATTTATGATATATATATTATATAATAGAAAATAAAAAAAAATATATTCATTTATAAATATTTGCACGACATGCTTTATGAACACCCATTTTGAAAAATATCCTTTTTCTTATGTAAATTTAACATCCATTAATGTTTATAAAAAATCAAAACTAAGAGAGATACAAGTATTGATATTCTCTTTTCTCATCCCCTCATTATATAAGACGTATTAAATTGTTATTGTGGATTTTATAAGTAAAGGAGGAAAATCACTTCTCATGGCTCTTCGTTTCCCTTACCCTATTATGGGAAGTAAATGTGCCCTAAGTGTGTGTTTAGTTCAGAGGTGAAAAAAAAAGTTTGGGATTTGGTTTAAGCCCTTGAACCAACTGGACAATGGCTATAAATTATGTTTTCGAAAATAAAGAATCGAATAGAGCTCGAAAAAGAAAAGAAAATAAAAAAACTAAGCTCTAGTTGGTAAATTAATCACCAGTATATGGTTATAATAATCTCAAAGGATAAATTGGTCATGTCAAAAATCAATTATTTACTTAGAGAAAATGCAAAAAATAGTTGAACTTAAAGATCAAACCTGAAATATGAACCCCCAAATTCAAAATACCGGTATAGAAACAGTTAAAAGTCCGTACCGCGCAGGCCGTGACTAACCGTTTAAACCACTCTCCACTCTCTCTCTCCATTTATCTCTTTCTCTCGCTCTAACTCTCTCTCTCTCTCTGTTTCTTTCTGTTTCTCTCTCACGTTCAGTCTTTCTCGCTCTCTCTCGCCGTTGGTGGTTTTGAAGTGGAGTTCAATCTCAAGGAATTCTACAGTGCGTTTTCCTGAGGTGTTTTCTTACTTCGATTATTTTATTCAACGTTTGTTTCCGGAGAAAATGGCTCTGCATGCAAGGAAAAGCAAGAAACTTATCAAGATTTGATCACATTTTCGTAATTCTAATTTTTATATTTTTTGTTCTTGTTCTTTTAGGAGCTCGTTCTTTGATTTTTCAAGGTTTTCCTCAGTAGGCTCGCTCGTCTACTGTACAAATTACTCGACATTTCTTGAATTCTTTGACGTTTGTTTCTTGAGAAAGTGACGTCCAAAACTACGGGAAAGAAAGAATCCAAACACAACTTGTACTACTACTTTTTCATTCCTTCCGAGATTTATTGCTTTCTGTTATTCCATTATTTAATCATATTTCTGCAGTTCTGAACTTAAATTTTCCTTTCTTAATCTTTGCGTGTCGTTATTTGTAATGATTTTTTTCCCCTCTTCAGAACGGTGAATCAATACTCGTTTTTCTCTCTTTCTTTCTTTTTTTTTTTTTGACATTTCGCTCTATTTTCAAACTCTCCTTTCACACAGAGAGGAAGAAAAAACTTTCTCATTCGTTTTATTTTATTTTCTTGCCTTCCATGATGAATGCATATTAGTCGTCGGCGTGATTTAGTATATTGATTCTTGTTATTATGTTTTGATAGTGGTGTAACATCCAGATTTTCATCCGCTGCTTTGTTATTTGGTTATTTATTTACGTTTGGTAAATGTACCGACTCTTTCTATAAATTTAATGCATCTCTGAAAATCCGACGTTCTGTAAGATTGTCTGACTATTGTGGATTTTTGAATCAAATGCAGGAATTTTGACCAATCGAAAGCATGGGGAAGGTGAAAAAAAATGTGTACTTTGAATTTGTGCACTCTTACCACTTTTGTTTTCCTTCATGCATTAATTGTTTATCCTCGTGAATTTGCAGTACGAAATAGATAATCGAGATCATATAGGAAACATGCGTTACTCGATGAGATTGATTTACAAATATCGTGATCCAGAAACTGGCATAGTAGCAGTTCTGAAAAGGTTTCTGCTAAAACCAAGGTTGGATACTTTATCAACAAAGGATGAGGAGGAATCAGAAGATGCCGAAGAAGAAACCGGGGTGCCAATCATGACAATAAGAGAAATTTCCCTTCTCAAAATGATGCAACATCCGAATATCGCAAGGTACGGACTCTCTTTTTAACAATCTAATGAAGAGATGACATGAAACAGGGTAGTCTGTCTAATTTTTCCAATCATTATGTCTGGTTAAATCTAAAGCTCTTCTAGTGTGCCAAAAAAATTGTTAGTCTAATCTAGTATTCTACTTTGTTCTTTTAGCTTTACATCTCTTCTGATATGCCAAGTGTTTGTTCAATTCCTTGTGAGGATTCCTTTTCTGAAGCTCATGTCTTTGTGTAATGGAAACCAAATTGAACCATGGAAAATTATCTTGCTCTGTTAGGTTTGAATTTTATTCTATTTCTGTCCAATTTTCTCTGATTATGCCAACTGTAGCTCTTACTCGTAGCGAGTATGCCAAAAGCTTTTGCAACTTTCTGGCATGAAATTTTCCTGAAATGCTACGTTCTGTATTCTAGTTCTCTAAATCTCTAGGAATTTGCGGGGTTCCTTGTGAGGACCTTGTTACTAAAGAATTCCTGTCTTGAGTATTATGAACCAAATGGACTGCTATATTCTATTCTGAATCATGTTTTCATCTTGTTATTCATACCAATCATGCGATCGTGGAAATCATAATTCAATGGCATATTGGGAAGCAGGTTGCTGGAGATACAGTACAATGAAGGAGATAATTTTGTGCGTCTTTTTATCGAGTATCCTGACATTGATCTGGAAAAATTCCTTAAAGAGGATGCAAAAGCCAAAGATCAAAAGTTAATGAAGGTATGACGCCTTACTACATTAAAACAACTGTGCCTATCCTGATTTGTTCGTGTTCATTTCCGTTTCCTGGTGGAAGTTCTGGCAGTTGCATTAATATTCTCCCTGTGCTTTCTGTTTATATATTCCTATAATCTGCACTAAGGACTTCCTTTTTTGGAGTATTTGATGCATTTATCTATACTTGTATAGGTCTATAGCACACCGTAAGTTTAGGGTGGAAAGAATTTTTGTTTTTGGTGACCATGAATTAAATACCGGTGGAAATAACATGCTAAAATCGTGAGGCTTTCAGTGAGGCCAATATTAATCAATATGGAGGGGAAAAAATAAAACGGTAGAGAAAACAATATTAGACATGAACACAAGTGGCTAACAAAATCCAACTGTAAGACCAAAGATCATCTAATTTTTTTATACTAGAAAATTGTCTTTTCCATGATCTCCATGTCCTTTGATCTTGTATTTGCGGTGATTATTTGAAATTCAGTAGATTTGTAAATTCCCTTTATTGTAATTCCGCACTGCTAATTCCAGGGGAAAAAAAGACTCTAAGCATGAAGCGAGACATTAAACATATGTGGCGATCTGAAGTTTCGTTGGATTTACCTAATTGCCTGATAAAGATTTTGTTTTGTTTAATTGCTTAATGCAGAAGCTTTTCTGTCAACTTCTTCGAGGCATTGCTTTTTATCATTCTATCAAAGCTGCCCATGGAGATTTGAACCCCAAGAATGTGCTGATCGACGTTGCGAAAGAAAATTTGAAGATTCTTAAAATTGAAATGGTAATTCAACATTCATAACCCCAGGAGTTTTTTTCGGAACACCGAGTGATACAATGTTCGGGGACTTCTCTTGACCATAATCTTATGTTTAAAACACCTGATTTTTGTAATGATACATTTAAAACTGCTTTTATTTTTTTTTTTTCCCTCTTGTAATGAGTGATAGAACATTGCACTCAAGGCCCCTAAGGCAGGGTTTGGGTCAAATTTCTTGTATTCTGCAGTGTCATACTTTTCTATAAAATTTCCTTCGAATATTCATTTTTATTTTGTGTTTTTTTTAACTTCTTTTTTCTTACACATAAGATGGTGTGAGAGAGTATCTTTAGCTTGTTTCATCTTCTGGAGTCTCTCAAATGTTGTAACTTCAATGGTTAGGAGGTCTGATTTGTTTTGATCTAGATAATTGTCCTCACAAGTATCAGAGCCCTGCATTGCTTTGATCTCTGAGTTAGCAATCAAGCTATCAAGCTATGCCTTTATTAGGTCGTTTGCAAACGTAGTTCACATCACAATATTGTAGTTCAAACCAACTTTATTACAGAGTTTTCTATCACAAAATTAGAATTTCAAATTAGCTTTGGTTCGAACTCTTGGTTTGAATTATGTTCCCAAACGGGTCATTATTTATTGCTTTGCAAATCATCTATGTTCAATGTCTTTTTTTAATTTTGCTTTTGGCTTTAACTGTATGTTCACTGTCTGCTTCAGCAAATAAGCGGATCATACAAAGCACCTGAACTTCTGTTAGGCTCGACTGAATCATCCCCTGCTGCTGATATGTTCGCTGTTGGTTGCATATTTGCTGAAATGGTGACCGGAAAACCTCTGTTTGCTCAAGAGGGTCCCAGTAATCTAACAGATGTTTTCAAGTAAGCCATAGTTTTGTGCTTACCCTTTGTTCGCTCTTGAATTTCATCCATTTTACTTTTAGTTTCTTTTTTTTTTTTTTTTTCCTTTTTGTAATAATTATTTAGTTTCTTTTTATTATGCAGTCTTTTGGGTACACCAGATGAAGAAACTTGGCCTGGGGTGACTCAAAAGTATGAGCAAGTTTCTCACTATGATAAGATTTCACCTAAGGTAACAAACAATCTGGAATAGCTTCCTTTTTCTGTTCCTAAACCTCTCAAATTCTTAAAATTAAGAGGTTTTTCATGCCACGCAGAACCTAAATGAAGTATTTAGCAGTCTTGAACCAGATGGAGTTGACCTTCTTTATGTAAGTTTCTTGTAATCTACACTAAAAGACTTTACTTTTTGGAGTATTTGATCCCTTTTATTGATATTTATCTTCTTTACAAATGGCATTATCTCTGTTACGGACTCATAAAAACTTGCCTCTATTCCAAGTTCTCAAAGGTTATTTGAAATTGATTCTCATCAACTTCATTGCCTGTTTTCCCTTTCTCCAAAATATTTATTCTATTATTTTTTCTTTTATAACCAGAAAATGCTCTGTTTGGACCCAAGTGAAAGGATTACTGCTGCTGCTGCGCTCAGGCATAACTACTTCAAAGATGCTCAGCTTGAAGGTTCTTCCTCGGGCCCTTTTTCGGCGGAATCTTCATCGGCCTCTTGATATGCTTTGTGTCACTTTCCGTCCATCAGCTTCTGATCCTTCCATGAAAATATAGTCCACTCAATAATTTCTATCATTCAAGTTTACCGTCATTGGCTCCCCTCGTTTCGAAGTATATGACTTGACTTTATCACTAACCAAAAACAAAGTTCCTTTTTTCTTCTTTTAGAAACCACTTTTAGATTCACTGTAATAAATACTTTGTTGATTGCTTATTCTTTTCAATATGAAGGCTCTAAGCCAATTAACCATAGTTTCCATCAATAGCTAGTTCTTTATATTCTCTAGTTGAAGATTTTTAACTTCCTCTTCTTCTTATTATTATTATTATTTATTTTTTTGGTTAAGGGTAGAAATCAGGAGATGTATTATTATAAGATAAAACGAAAATTACAGAGAAAGTTCAGCAAAATACCCAACATATCATGTGACTGACACCGGATAGCAGTTATGCAATCTACGTCAGTAAGATAGTTTGATGTTAAGGTCAAATCCTGTGCAAATTTCGAGGGAAAAAACTTGGCAGTGTTATAAAAAGATTCTAGCAGGCGATGGAGTAACACCCAAATATGCATGAAAACAGAACAAAAATGCACAAAGAAAACCTTATTTCAAGCATAGGATAGAGTTTGACAAATAGCGTATATTGGCACATGAACATTCTCGACAGACCATATATAACAGAGCAATAATAAGACAAAAGTTCCTCAATCTAAACTCTGTTTCCAAACAAATTTACAGATTCTAGAACTTTGAGAGACTTTAACTATATAACACAATAGAATTTAGAAGGCTTCGAACATTGCTTCCTCATGAGAAGATACAAGAGACATTTGGCTCACAACTTCATAGCAAAATCCTTGTTAACATCGCTCCAAGAAAACATCTGAAATGTTACCTTCCCTGCACAAACCAACCAACCCACGTCATGTTAACGTTTCATGAGCATTTAACTCGTAATATTTGAGTATAAACAAACTGATTCTCTCAACTTCTCTGCCTTGGAATTCCCGACTTCAAATAATAGTTTGTACATGTTTTTTACGGGTGGTAATTCGTGTCAGCTATCTTTATCAAGTTAAAGTCATGTTGTCACACGACTTGAATATTAACATGAATTACAACCACCTAGGGAGCAGTATGTCCACAACAAAGGTGAATGCTTCCTGTTTCCATTAGTGGAAAAAATTATTTACCAAGTCAATACCAAAGTAATCCTTTTTTCTCAAATTACTAGTGTTCACTCACCTATTAGATGGTGTAATAGGAAACAATCTCACCCCCATTTTAGTGTTTAGAAATGGTAATCTTATAAATGTAATTACTAAAACATCCTTTTTACATAATTAAATAACCATTGATTGAATTTGACAACTACATCAATTAGCATTCATCCGATATGAGGATTAACATTCCCTTTCCTCATTCCTTATCAGTCTAATTGATTTTGTAGGTAAACACATTATTAAAAGGGAAAGGGAATCATTCCATACTTTCTCTTTCCCTTTGATGCAAAGTAAACGAGCCCTTAGAGCAGGTGTCCACATTTCAAGCATAAGAAAAGAATTTTCATGTCCAAGGAAAGTTTACCCTACCTAACCATATATGAGGGGGGCTGTCTGTAAAAGAATGCCATTTTTAGCACATCTATCGACCGTAACTACCACACAATTAATTTATGTTTTTCTTCCCCTTATGTCCAAGTACTCCAGAGGTTGGAATCACATTAATTACTTGAGGCAAGATCCGTTGGATGACTTACCTGGTCAGTTCGTGTTTGCCCCATGGGTTGATAGTAACCCTGCTGTCCTTGTGCATTGCCTTGCTCTTCATGTGAGAAGTTTTGGCCTTGACTATACCCATAAGAACTTTGCCCGTAGCCAGAAGTTGTTCCTTGCCCAAGGGAACCAGAGTTTGCTCCTTGCCTAAAAAAACCTTCGCCTTGATATCCATCCACTCCTTGTCCATGGTTCCTGTAGTCTTCCCTAAAACCACCCAGCTGCCTAGGAGGCACGTAGTTCCTCTGATCTCCCTGTTCCCATTGCTGCCTTTCTTGAGTCGAAAAGTTTCCAGGCCCACTTTGATTGTAGTTTCCTTGCTGGTAAGGATTCCCACTGCCGGGAGCATTCATTCGCGTAGTATCTCTTCTTTCTCCCTGTCCCGGAGGACCATAATTCTGTTGGGACGGATAGTTTTGAGTAGGTCCATAGTTTCTTCCACCTCCTTGCATAGGCCCCTGCTGACCGTACATGGGATTGCCCTGCTGACTTGGTATCCGCCCTCCTTGCATAGGCCCCTGCTGACCATATGAAGGGTTCCCTTGTTCATTTGGCATTGGTCCTCCTTGAATAGGGCCCTGGTAACCATATGATTGATTTCCCTGCTGATTTGGCATTGGTCCTCCTTGCCGATCATATCTTGGTTGGTCTGGAGACCTGTTGCGATCACGGTACCTCTGCCTCCCATACTGAATTGGGGGTGGTCTAGGTATGATCACTCCATTAATGTATTTATCCCCTGATAATTTTTTAATAAACTCAGTTAAAAAGTAACAGAAGGAATGGGCCATTACTTTGCAGGTCAAACTATAACATGAATTTGTCAATATATCCGTTAATTGCAACTGAGCATAGCAGCAATAACCCAATAAATAAATAAAAAAAAAAAAAAGTAAAAATACGTCATGTTAAAATACCTCCATACTCCTTGTTTTGCGGATCGATGTAAGAATCGGGGAGTACAAAAATAACTCCAGGTAGACCTATTCAAGCAAAACAACAAGTCATGATTAACCGATAGTTATCGCGTACTATCTTCATAAAAATATTTAATGTCACCATTACCGTTGAACTTTTCTGACTCTTCTTCCGTCATAACAGCTTGAAAGCCCGTGTAAGTCGTTGTGCTACAAGCATAAATTTTCTTTTTTGCCTCTTCCACACTGAATTCACGAAAAAAAAAAAAGGATTATTGTCAGGAGAAATTACTCCAAACATAAAGCTAATCAAAAATACATTTCCAATAACATGTTCAGCAAGGCATTAAAAAATGGGCATAAAGAAACTTCAAAAACAACCTTTAAAAAATTTAATACAATGATAATTATGGTCCATCATGTATATCTATAAGAATTAGAAATACTAATTTTGTTCCAACTAGAGATACAAAATTTACAAAGAGCACATACCCATTTACTGAATCATTGTGATGTTAAAAAAGCGAACAAAAATCGAAACATTCCAATTTTCCAATCGCTCTCGCTAAACAAAATAAAAAGTGACAAAAGACTTCAACAATCTTTTCAGCTCCCAAAGAAATTTCTAGAGAGAGAAGTTGACCTGATGCTCAAGCCCTTGGCACAGGTTTCCACATAGGTTTGAACCATCTCTTCAGCAGTGGGTTTTGCGTCCTTAGGAAAATCCATCACGATAAGCCAGTGGTTGTAATCGCAGCCCTCGAACAGAATCGTGTCGGGCCCAATCTCGTCAACCTGATTGTTTCCGCCGCCGCCGTACGCAGGTCGGGAAGAAAACAGCGACGGAGAGGACGATCGGAAGGCGCGAGAGTGAAAGAGTAAAGACCATTTCTGCGACCGCGAAGCAGGGGTTTGTCCGTGGAACAAAGGGCCGGAGGAAAAAGAGGGAGTGGAGGAAGGTGAGATTGCGGGAGTGGCGGCGAGAGAGCGGTAGAGGTTGGAGAGGGTGCGGCTGAGAGTGCGGCAAGAGCTCAGCGCCATGGCCGTAACAGTGGTGGAGCTTTTAATGGAGAGAAACGAGGAGTGCAGGGGTTTTGGGTTGCACTGAGATTAGGGTACCGACGTGGGAAATGGGAGCGTGAGGGAATAAATATTTTGCAAATTTGCTTACACCCAAAAATAAATAAATAAATAAAAATATGCTTAAAAAAACAAATAAATTTTTTTTGGCGGATGCTAAAAAGTGGAGATGCAAGGTGAGAGCCCATAGACCGACCCAAGCCCATCCTAATACAATGACAAGCTGGACCAACACGACATGTCACTAAGGCATGGCCTAGCTTATAAATTTTGGTGGGTTAGGTTGGGCTGTGTCAGGCCAGCACATCTAGATCCATAATAGGTCAATCTATCTCGGCCTATGTAAGGCTCATATAAGCCTGCAATGGGCCAGCCCATTGAAGGCCCATTGTGACCCAATTTTATTTAAATGTGTATATATATATATATATGTATGTATATTTTTTCATGTTTATTCACGGGTGAACATGTCTGAGTATGGCCTTCCCCAACAAAAGGCCTCACATATCACATCATGACAAGCCTTTTTTTTTACTAATTTTGTAAACATCTTTTGTATAATTATGTTGATTATACTCTTTTTTTACCAAGATTTTGTCCAATTGGGTTTTCTTTGGAAATATTTTTAATGAAACAATAGTAAATAAAATATCCCCTTTTTTCATATTTCCATTAACTATTTAAACTTTTATATTTGTTAACTTGTTTAAAAATTTAAAAATAAAAATAAAAATAAAAAAATTGAAAGATGCTTAGATAGGCTGGCGCATGTAAACCCATAATGAGTCAAGATGAGCCTACCAATTTTAACTCGTAGATGGCTTTGAATAGGCTAGCCTATTCAAGGCCCATGGCATGACCCAACCTGGCCCACAGCAGGAACCAACTTGACCCACGTAAAATTGGCCCTACAGTATGGGCTGGGCCAAGGTAATTCTTATTTGGGCCAGCCTGGCCCGGCCTACAAAATTCGTGACCTAGGCTGGCCCAGCCTACGGCTCGCGTGAGCCTAATGAGAATAGGCTGGGCCGGGCCAGGCCTACCCGTTCTCACATCTCTGCTAAAAAGGTAACTTGTGGGTAAGTATTTGCTTTTTCATTGTTAGATCTACAGAAAATTGATTTTAACCATATGTAATGGTAAAAAACCAGTCTTATTGATTGGGAGCCCCTTTTAAGAAAGACAAATAATAATAATAATACAATACTTTGGGTCACACCCTTCATACCAAAATAACAAATCACCTATGATCAAAGCTAATGACATCGACAACCAAAGGCGGAGAAACGTTGCACCCATTAGGCAACTGTCCCCTCTGGCTTAATTGCTCCTTGTGTTTTTGACCCCCTTCTCCTAAAATATTCAAAATCATACTATTAATGGTGAAACTCATGAAGACTTAAGTTATATCCCATGATTTGACACCTAAATGCACTTATGCTTTAAAAGATTGAAATATTAATAGAGAAATTTTTAAAAAATTTCAATTATGTCCTTTTTGACTATATAAATATACTCATATTCAAAATTAAGACCCGAATAAATCAAAATCAATAATTTTTCTATATAATCACAATTTTTGGGCTTTAAACTTTAAAAAGCAAATCATATATTATAAGTTTAATTCAGTCGTATGATGAATAAACATGATAAAATAAATTAAAAAAACAAAGTTCACAAAAAGACTATTGTATTGTAATTTTATAAAATAATAAGGATGTTATAAATTTGGGGTCCAAACTTCACACAATTTATTATACAACTAGCTTCAAAGAAAACTTTAACCGACAATAGGTGGAATCAATAGTAACCAACTTAAACTAAGAAGAAAATGCGGCTTCATTTAATGAAGTTAACAAAAAGCAACAACTAAAAAAAGTAGGCACAGATGCCATGTAAGGTAACATCTGGACCATATCTAGCGCCTACTATCTTATAGATGGGAGTTTCTTTAAATTATTATTCAAAAAATGGTTCATCTATTTTGTCATTTTATCTACCATTTTTATCAACTTATTATTTTTTCTATCTATTATCTTAAGCTATAATTTGTAATTGTCTATGATTTATAATCTATTTATTTCTACAATCTATATATAACCATATCAAAAATGAGAGTTCTCTTGTGTAACCATTAGTTCCCTTAGCTCACTATTTAATTCTATCTTTATTTTTATCAACTTATTAGTTTTTTTATCTATAACCTATAATCTATAACTATTTATAATTTTTTATATAACATGTAACTAATTATAATCTATTTATTCCTCTAATCTATCTATGATCTATCTATAATTATATTAAAAGTGAAAGTTTCCTAATGCTAACTATTAAAAAAAAATGGCTAAATTATTATTCAAAAAATGGTTCATCTATTTTGTCATTTTATGTTCCATTTTTATCAACTTATTATTTTCTCTATCTATTATCCATAAGCTATAATTTGTAATTGTCTATGACTTATAATCTATTAATTTCTACAATCTATATATAGCCATTTAAAAAATGAGAGTTCTCTTGTGCAACCATTAGTTCCCTTAACCCACTATTTAATTCTATCTCTATTTTTATCAACTTATTAGTTTTTTTAATATATAATCTATAATATGAAACTATTTATAATTTTTTATATAACATGTAACTATCTATAATCTGTTTATTCCTTTAATCTATCTATTCCTATAATCTATCTATGATCTATCTATAATTATATTAAAAGTGAAAGTTCTCTTGTGCTAACTATTCAAAAAAAATGGCTAAATTATTTTGTCTTCTTGTGGTTCTTTTTCTTTTTCCTTTTTTTTTTTTTTAACACTTTAGCTAACATTTCTCTTCTTTCTTTCTTTCTTTCTTTTTCTTTTTTTACTTTTCTTACCCTTAACATTTTATATTTTTACTAAAAGCACTCTAAAATATTATTCTCTTCACTATAATTCTGGTAATATTTTTATTTTTTTATATATACTCAAAAATAATTTTCTCTCAGATTTGCCTGAATCAACATTTTACTTGAGTAACATAAAAGAAAGGTTTGTTCTTTTATTGTTCATTCCTTTTATTTATTGATGGTTCTATTTGCACCTGGCCTTTAACTCTTCACTCCCCCTTCTAAATACACCATCCTTATAATTTTGAAATAACTAAATTTACTAATGCACCTACTAGAGTTCCAATACTACCTTTATAATTATTACTTCTTTTTACTTTATTTTTCTTTTTACAGCCACCATTTTTCATTATTTTAATATTCATGTAACTCTATCTCACTCTATTTGTTTTGTTGAACCTTTATCACACAAAAAGAAAAATTTTTAATTAAAAATTATATATATTCACAACAAAATTTATTAAAAATAGTATCTACTAATTACATTTTTTAAAAAATATTTTTTATTTATTATTAAATCTACTAATTGAACTAAAAAAATATATAAAACCGTCTAGTTTCATATGAGTTGAAATGGTTTAACTACAATAAATCATCAACTTGTCAATGTTACTACTCTAATTGATAATACATAAAGCAAATAAAATGAAATCTTGGAATATTAACAAAAAAAAAGGGAGCAAATTAATAAACATTTGACCATACCTCCATATAAATTTTTGAAATAGTCATTGAATGGTGAAAGTGAGAGTTTGTCTTTACATATAGGTGTGTGTAACAAGAAAAAAAATACAACATTAATTTCTATTTATTAAAAAAAGATTTAATTATGCAATTAGATCAATTATAATTGACCTTTTTTTATCATTGAAGGGCTTTTCAGTAATATGAAAATTTATTTTTAAGGGAGTGTAAATAGTCAAGTGGAGTGTGATTAGAACCTCCCTTTTTATATTTATTTTGTCTTTTTGGTCGAATTTGACACTTGTATAAATAAATAGGACATACTTGTGAGAAAAGAGGATTCTTGTGAGCACGAATCAAACAAAAATAAAAAAAATTAAAGGACATGTGGGAGTAAAAAAGAAGTTTAAATACGATCACATTTGAAAAATATTATTTCCACGCGGTGTAAATAGAAAACAAAATTATTTATGAAAATCACATTTAAGAAAACAACATTTTAGGGGAAAAAAATATACCACGCTTTAAAAAATATTTTTTGCAAAAAAGAAAAAGTAAAAAGACTCAATAATTGTTTAATTTGCGTTTGGCATTTTTATAAAAGAAACTTTGGCGTTGGTCATGCGATGCAGGACCCAAAAAATAAAAATAAAAAAAAAGAAAAATGAAAAAAGAAAAAGGGACAAAAAGAAGATTGATTGAAAATAGCGGATTATTTTCAAGCAACTGAATTCCCTCAATCACATGTACCATTGTAATCACGCCTATACATTCTCTCAGCCGGGAAAAAAGCCTAGTTATACGCAAGTACTGCATTTCAGAAGTCTAATAATTCTAAATCCCTAATTATCACAAGTATGGTGCTTATCTTGTCCATAATAGATTAATAGGCGCACCAAAACCTTGCTCTATAGCTCAATATTTCAGTCCATGCCAATAAGCTACATGTGTACCATAGCCTTGATATTCATCTACTACTTGTCCATAATAAGGTGTACCTTGTCCTTGGCCATAATTTTGATTTTGATGTTCCCTAAAGCCCCCATGATGCCTTGGAGGTGCATAGTTCGCCTGACCTCCCTGCGGGAATGCCCTTTGTTGTAGAGAATAATAATGTCCTCCTTGTTGCATATTCCTTGGCTGCTCTTGAGAGAAACCTTGACCTCTTATATGCCCAGAGTAACCTTGCCCATAGCTAAATTTCATTCCTTGCCCAACAGCTCTGAAACTTCCTCCTTGCCAAGCTTCAGAAGCTCCATAACTTTGATATTCGCCCGCTCCATGTCCAAAAGGTGTTCTTTGTGGCAGGCCATAATTTCCATAACATTTGCTAAAACCTCGCTCATACCTAGGAGGTGCATAGTTAATCTGATATCCCTGTACGAATTCCCTCTGTTCTTGGGGATAAAAACTTGCACATTGCACGTTTGTCTGCTCCTGTTGTGAGAAACTGTGACCTTGGATATGCTTAGGATAACCTTGCCCATAGCCAAAACTTGTTCCTTGCCCGAAAGCACTACAATTTGCTCCTCGCCAGTAAGATTCAGGTGCTCCCTGGACTTGATATCCACCAACTCCTTGTCCATAATGCATATCTTGTGGCGGCCCATGAAATCGGTAATCATCCCTAGAATTTGCTCCTTGCCAATAAGATTCAGGTGCTCCCTGGACTTGATCTCCACCAACTCCTTGTCCATAATGCATATCTTGTGGCGGCCCATAAAATCGGTAATCATCCCTAGAATTTGCTCCTTGCCAATAAGATTCAGGTGCTCCCTGGACTTGATATCTGCCAACTCTTTGTCCGTAATGCGGACCTTGTGGTGGGCCATAAAATCGGTAATCGTCCCTAGAATTTGCCCCTTGCCAGTAAGATTCTTGTGCTCCCTGGACTTGATATCCACCAACTCCTTGTCCATAATGCGTACCTTGTGGCGGGCCATAAAATCGGCAATCATCTGTGGAATTTGCCCCTTGCCAATAAGATTCTGGTGCTCCCTGGACCTGATATCCACCAACTCCTTGTCCATAATGCATACCTTGTGGCGGGCCATAAAATGGGTAATCATCTGTGGAATTTGCTCCTTGCCAATAAGATTCTGGTGCTCCCTGGACTTGATATCCACCAACTCCTTGTCCATAATGCGTACCTTGTGGCGGGCAATAAAATCGGCAGTCATCCCTAGGACACCCCTGCTGCCTAGGAGATGCATAGTTCCACTGTTCTCCATGCGGGCATACCCTCTGTTCTTGAGCATAAATATTCCCTGCCCCCACTTGATTGTAATTTCGAGGATACAAGGGGATTAAACCTACACTACCTTCCTGATAACCATTCCTCCCCCGAGGAGCAACCGTTGGCACGGTATCTCTTCTATCGCCTTGTCCAAACAGATTATAATTTCGTTCAGACGAATAATTTTGTGGATCTCTTGTTTCTCCAAGTGCTGGACGATCGTAACTCTTTTGGGGCACTATTACTTCTCTAAGTCCTGGCTGGCCACGGTTCTGTTGGGATGGATGATTCGGTGGACCTTTTCTTTCACCTTGTCCTGGTAAATTATAACTCTGTTTGGATGGTAAACTTTGTGGACTTAGCCCCTGGTGATTGGATGAAGAATTTCTCTGCTGATTTGGCCTTGATCCTCCTCGAGTAGGGCTCTCGTGACTGAATGAGGGATTTCCCTTCTGATTTGGTATTGGTCCTTCTTGCTGATCATGCTTTGGCTGAACCTGGTTGCGTCTCCCATTAAGAGTTGTGCGTGGTCTTGGTATGATTACTCCATTAATGTATTTGTCCCCTGATAAATACAAAGTTAAACCCTCAAGCGAAAAATTAAAATTACAGCATATTCAAGGAATGGGTCATTGCTTTACACAGTCCAATGGTAGCTCCGAATAATAGTTGATTAATTTTTTGCTAAACAAATAATTGATTAATTTACTGAAACTAAGCATTAGCTATAAATAGAAAACTAAACAAATCATAAAAGATGGAAAAAAAATACTGTTAAAATACCTCCATACTCCTTTCTTTCTGGATCAACATAAGAATCAGGGAGTACGAAAACAACCCCTGGTTGACCTGTTTAGGCCAAAATTTAGAAGTCATAAACATTACCGCATACTATCTACATGAAAAACTACGTGCAGCGGACGTCCTTTTAATAAGATAAAAAAAGATGCTGCTAAATACTACCATTGAACTTTTCTGACTCTACTTCAGTAGCCTCCACATGAAAGCCTGTGTAATTTGATGTGCTACATGCATAAATTTTCTTTTTTGCCACTTCCACACTGAATAAATGAAAGCAATAATTATAAGGGAAATTTACTCCAAACGTACAACTATTCTACTAGTTTGACAGCAATTCTAGAAGACGTCGAGAGCTGACACGAAAAGATTCATTAACCAAACATAAAAAAAGCGATGCAATAGTGAGAGCATATAATTCTATTCAGCCGGAAACTCTGCCGCATATCCAAAAGGATAGAAACTTTACGTATTACCAATGGAAATATAATAACCATTCCACCAACATGCATTTTCATTCGTAGATAGAAGAAAAACTGATGCACAAAGAGAAACAAACATAAAGTTAAAGTACTAGACTATTGCTTGCAATCCGTTCATAATGCATTCAAGATGCACTTTAAACTTTGTGAGGCAAAGCACTATAGCAAAATGAGTTTGAACCAAGATTTCCCAAATGGCCTAGTAATGTATTTACCCAACCTCAACGAAAAGAAAAAACCTCTAAAATAAAAAAAAAAAAAAAATTAAACAAAATAATCATAACAAAAATCCCATATCATCAATTAGTCGAGATTCAAGAAGGAACTGAAAATTGCTTCCTTCTTCTTCCCTTTTTTTCTTTCTTTATTCTCCTTTACAGGTAAACAAAGTAAACCCATAAGCAGAAGATTACAAAGAGCAATTCCTTTACTTTAGGTGGGTTGCAAGAAGTGAAATAGGAATTGCATAATCAATCAATAAATTATCAAAAATTGAGGAGCAACATATAATCATTTGCAACAATAATCATAACCAGAACCACTTTAGCTACATAACAATAGTTCTGAGCAGAAAGAACAGATGAAGAAAAATTCTAGTTAGAGAGACTATGAAAGTGAAATGAGTGAGCGGAAGAGAGGATTTTGACCTGATGTTCAAGGCCTTCGCACAGGTCTCCTCATAGGAGCGGACCATTTCCTCTGGAGATGGTCTCGGGTCTTTGGGAAAGTCCATGACGATAAGCCAGTGGTTGAAGTCGCAGCCAGCGATCTCATCGATGCCGAGCTCGCGAGGCTTGAAATCCTCGTACGACCAAGTGTAGCTGGGCTCGAACCGGCGCTCGGGCAAAGAAGATGAAGACGAAAGCCAAACACGCGACGATCTGAACTGACGAGATTGGAGAAGCGGCGGCGGCCATTTCTGCCATGACGAAGAAGCTAGAGATTGCCTGGAGAACGAGTTGGACGGTACGCAAATTAGAGAGGACGAGGAAGACGACGAAAGAGCTGCGATTGCAGGAGCGGCGGCGAGAGAGCGACGGAGGATGGAGAAGGAGTTGAGAGAGCGTTGGATCAGGAGAGAGCTCAGCGCCATGGCTGGGTTTTGTGCGTGAGTTGGGTTCGGGAAGGGTTTTGCAATGCCCAACAAAACAACAACACTAGAAAAGTCCAAAACAGAAGTATTAATTACAAAAATTTCTAATTAATCCTTATAATAGTGTGTCCAATGATTTCCAAAATGTATAAATTGTATTAAAACAAAATAACTAAAAGTTATTTTATATACAACCAAAAATGCCATAATATTTAGCATAAATTGCTACAATAAAATGACTGAAAGTTTTACAAAAATTTGCATTAAAAAAGTTGAGTTCTTCTAAAGTAAATTTTTCATCGAGAAATTGCTTTTTTATATTTTAGTGCCCGATCTAAAATCATTAAAACATAAAGAGAGAAGAAGGAAGAAATTTAAATTTCATATTTGGGAAAAAAATCATGATTTAGCAAAAGACCTTTTTTAAAACAAAATAAAACCTCATGAATTTTGCCAGCTTACGATTTAACAAAGTTAATTTTAATTAATTTTTTAGTTAAAAATAATATTAAACTTTTATATATTATATAAAAAATTATTACAATATAAAAATTTTTATATATTATAATATTTATAGCTTTAAACAACAAATAGTTTAACCAAAAAGAATTTGAACAAGAGGCGAAAAAAATTTTCAATTAGAGAAATAATCTTTTTTTTTACACCAAAAAAATAAGTTTTTTTGAGCAAGAAAACTGTTCTATTTTTTTCAAAAAAATAAGAAAAAAAAACTGTAACAAGATAAGGAACTTAAACAGTATGAAAAAAAATTAAAACTATTTTTATGCTCAAAAAACTTATTTTTTGGTGTAAAAAAAAGACAAAAAAAATCATTGACCAAAAATTTTTTTTTCAAAAAGTCATTTTCAAAAATCTCCCGTTTAACCAGAATGTGAAACACTTGTTAAAGAAAATATGACACATAGAGGAGTGGGAAAGGGGGAGAAAACTATAGTCCGTTTAGTTCATAGATTTAAATAAAAAATTTAAAAAAAATTTAAATTTTTATGAGAAAAAATATTATAGCAAAATAATTCAAACCATCGTTGGAACTACAAACTAAACGCATAGAACTAAACGCACACCTAGTTCACATCTGAGACAAAAACCTGCAAACACTGTAAAAACTAGCAGTTCTGAAATAATGATTCCACACGTTACATAAATCTTATTAAATAGTTACCAACAATAACATGTTGTTTGATGCAAAACAGTACGGCTTACAATCACAGTGAAAGAGAACATAAAAAAAATAACAGAACATAGATAAATTAGTAAGAAATAAAAAAAAAAAAAAAAAGAAGGAAAAATAAAAAGGAATTTTCCTCTATACAAGTTTGGCAGAGGCCACCATCTATTATGCATAAAGCTAACGATTTGGCTATGAAAGAAAAAAAAAAAAAAAAAAAGAAGGAAAGTTAGCCAATGTACAAAGGTGCTAACCCTTAGATTTGCAATAGTAAAATAATTTTAAAGGAAAAGCATAGAATATTATGACAATGAAAGTTCCTGTAGCCAAAAAGAGAGTAACCATGAAGCCTTTTTTTTTTTTTT
>CAMOHE010043809.1:35836-71179 GCA_946598075.1 Artocarpus hirsutus | reverse complement strand
TATATATATATATATATATATATATAAAAGTTAAACGTTTTTTTATTCGTTTTTAGAATAAAAAAAGGATAGTAAAAAAGTTATAATCATGCAAAATATATCATTTCCCCATATATCTGATATGGTGGTTATTTCAAATTGAAAATCAAATGAAAAATTACTAATGGCTCAGATATAAAAAGAGAGAGATAACAGTTATTTCAAGAGTTTTTCCATTCACGTAACTTTTGCAAAATACTCAGAGAGAAAAACTGAGAGTTCTTCTCTCAAAAAAAAGATCTGCTATCTCATGTGTTGAGTGCATAGTAGTTCAGAAAAGTGTGAGGAAAATTCATTCTTGCAATTTGATGCCCACTCGTCTTTCCATTAGTGTGGAGGCCTAGATTGGAAGATCGTAGTGTCAAAGAGGAAAGCTAGGATACCCTGATAGTCTTCAATATGTTAGTAAAATTCCTAGAGCTTTCTATTATTAATTAAAATTATATATCTATTCCTGATGAACAAAGTTTTTAGAAAATTTTTGTTTGTCAACGATCCGTTCCTTCTGCTACGTTTCATATTTTAATTCCAACAAATGGCATCAGAGCGGGTTATAGCATATATAATTTTAATTAAACATGATTTTATTTTGATAATTTCATGTTCTTGATGCATGTTTGTGGGCACTTTATGTCTTTGTAATTTTTATTCATGTGATGAATGGTTGTTTAATGAATGGATTTTTGGTCGTTAATTATATGGTCCTTTTGAATTGATAATTTTATTTTTAGTTTGATTAGATCAAATCTGTGTAAGCCCATAAAGGGGTATAGGCTTTTTTTGTAATTTATTATTATTTTTTTATTTCTTTTCATTTTTTTTCTCCTCTCCTTCACCTGCTACATGTGGAGCGATAAAGAAAAAGAAGTTCATTGGATTTTTTGGCCCAGTTGAGAACTTTGGGCCTATCGAATTTCAAAGGTAACCTAGCAGGTTGTTGCACAGTAAACCATCTAATGAAGACTGCAAAATTGGAGCGGAAAATTATGTATAACTTACAAGAAGACCTTTGTAATTTTTTTTTCTCTCTTATTTTTTTTATGGGTTGTAATTTTAATTATCCAAAAGGACCTGGTCAAAAATCCATTGTTTATTTTCATGTGATGATTATGATAACATGTTCATGCATTATAACATGTCTTCTAGGAAAGTGCCTACTTATAGTTATTGTAACATAACATGTATACACTTGCATATTATTTTTTATAAAGGTGTTTATAAAATGATTTAATATGTGTTAGAATTAATTTAATGAGATTAAATTTATTGGGTTAGTTTTATAGAATCTTAATTTATTAATCAACTAAATAATGTGAATTTAGTTTTAATTGTTAAGACTTGGTAAAATTCACATTAGTTCTAAGTTATCTAATTTTAAATTGTTTAATGTTGGGTAGCTTAGACAATTCATAATAAATTTAGATTTTTAGAAAATCTGGTAATCTATCTAAATGCAAATAGAATCCCATTCTATTAACACATAATATAACCTTGTAATTAAAAATTGTTTTCATTTACTAGAGTTATGAAACATATGATGTTTTATAAGATAAAACACATCTTTTAAAATAATGAGTGGGAGAAGGTAATATGACAATATAACCTACAGTCTCCACTATTAGCACAACACCGTGAGATTTATGTGGCGCCTCGCGACGCTTTGATTTCGTTCTCCCTATGAAGGGTGTCCATTTAAATTAATAACAAGGTTGGCTTCCAAGAGATAGGATTCTACAATGTATTTCAAAATTGACCTACCCTACGGCAGCAATTTTGAGTTAAGTTGTTAAAATCTGAAATAGTGAATCACACTCATAAGGATATAATTAAATTGTTAATTATATCTTGACCAAATATAAATGATTATTAATAAATATAGAAAATATGAGATATTTTGAATATATTTATTAATTGAGAATGTCTCAATTCAATTCATAAATAATTTGACCCACCCTACGGCGGCACTTGATTTATTAAAATTGAATAATCATGGAATTAGTAAAATATTGTTTTTGTGTGTTTTTCATATGCATCATGCATCATGTTTACTATTCCAAAACATATATGATGTTTATGCAACCATTTAATTTATGTTATTTTATTTATTTATTACAGCAACAATGTCTAATCTAATCATCGATATTATCTCAAATAAAAAATTTATCGGAGATAATTTTGTCAAGTGGAAGAGTAACATGAACATTGTACTAATTTGTAAAAATTACAAGTTTGTCCTGACAGAGAAATGTCCTCCATTGCTTGCTGCCAATGCTCCTCGTAATGCACGAGAAGTATATGATCTTTGGATCAAGGCAAACAACAAGGCATGCCGTTATCTTTTGGTTGGCATGTCTGACATGCTTAGGATGAAACACGAAAGCATGAAAACTACTTATGAGATAATGCAGTCATTGCAAGATATGTTTGGCAAGCCTTCTGAAAAGGCACGCCATGAAGCCGTCAATGCGGTAATGAATGCCAAAATGAAGGCAGGGATCTCGGTCAAAGAACATGTTCTCAACATGGTTAACTATCTCCATGAGGCCAAGGTAAACAGGGCAGTCATAGATGAAGCCACCCAGGTGGGGATGATTTTGGAAACCCTTTCCCCTGCGTTCCTTCAGTTCAAAAGCAACTATTTCATGAATAAGCTGAAATATAACATGACTGAGTTGCTTGATGAGCTTCAAACCTTCGAGTCTATTTTGAAAGAAAAGACTAAAGAAGCTAAGGCAAATGTTGCAGAGGCTCAACCCTCCTCTTTTTCTCGAAAGAATAATAAGAGGAAGAGGACTAAAGGAAGTGGTAAGTCTAAGAATGGAGGGCAACCTAAAAAGAACAAAAGCAACAACAACAAAAAGAGCTCAAACCAAAAGAAGCCTAAAGGAAAATGTTTCCACTGCGGCATAGTTGGGCACTAGAAGAGAAACTGCAAGAAGTATCTTCAGGAGCTCAAAGAAAAGAAGAACAACGGTAAATCGGATTTACTCGTTTTAGAAGCTTGTTTAGTTGAGGATGATGCTTCATCTTGGATAATTGATTTAGGGGCAACTAACCATATTTGTTCTTCTTTGCAGATGCTTAGTTCTTCAAGGGAGCTTGCCGACGGGGAACAAACGATAAAAGTGGGAACAAGAGAGGTTGTTTCGACAAGAGTAGTGGGAGTTGTCAAACTTTATTTTAGAAATAAGTTTTTAATTTAGGACAATGTTTATTACATTCCTTGTTTTTGTAGAAATTTGATTTCTATTTCTAGGTTGTTTGAACAAATATTTAATGTTTCTTTTAATAATAATTATGTTAATATTTCTAGAAATGGTTTGAATATTTGTTCTGTGCATCTGAAAAATGGGCTTTACACTTTAAGGCCCAATGAAAAATCACTGCTCAATACCAAAATGTTCAAAGTTGAACAACCAAAACCCAAGAAGCAAAAGATTTCTTCTGATAAGAAAATACCTATGGTACCTAGATTAGGTCACGTTAACCTTGATAGAATTAACAGACTAGTAAATGATGGTCCTTTAAAAGAACTAAAAGTTGGTTCTCTCCCAGTTTGTGAATCTTGTCTTGAAGGTAAAATGACTAAGAGGCTTTTATCTGCAAAAGGCAAAACGACCAAGGAACCACTTGAGCTAATACATTCGAACGTCTGCGGTCCATTGAATGTACAAGCACATGGTGGTTACGAATATTTAGTCACATTTATTAACAATTATTCAAGGTATGGTTACATATACCTAATGCAAAAGAAATCTGAAACTTTTGGAAAGTTCAAAGAATTCCAAGCGGAAGCTGAAAAGTAATTAGGAAAGATGGTGAAGAGTCTTCGATCTGATCGAGGAGGGGAATACTTTGATACTGAACTCAAGGACTATATGATAGAACATGGTATTCTATCACAACTCACCGCACCTGAAACACCATAACAAAATGGTGTTGTAGAGAGAAGAAATCGGACGTTGCTTGATATGGTGAGATCCATGCTCAGCTACTCATCATTACCCACTTCATTTTGGGGATATGCACTACAAATTGTAGTATATCTTCTAAACATAGTTCCATCTAAGTCTATTCCAAAAACACCTTTAGAGTTATGGAATTGTCGAAGACTTAGTAAGCGACATATCCGTATATGAGGGTGTCCAGCACATGTGCTGAAAGGAAAGACCGAGAAGCTGGAACCACGTTCTGAAGTATGCTTGTTTGTGGGATACCCAAAGGGAACGAAGGGAGGTTTGTTTTATAGTCCACAAGCAAAGAAGGTATTTGTATCAACAAATGCCACTTTTCTTGAGAAGGATTATATGACAAACTATAAACCTCATAGCAAAGTTGTACTTGAAGAGTTACTTTCTAATCAGATCAAACCACAACTGCCAACCGTTGTCGAAGGACAAAATGAGGAGACCACATCTCCAGATCAGAATGTCATACCACCTCAACATAGTGGGAGGGTTGTGAGACCACCTGCTCGTTACAGGGAAATTGGAGAAGCACATGTTGCTATCTCTGATAATGGTGAGGATGATCCATTGACATATCATGGTGCAATGGAAGATTCTGAGAAGGAAAAATGGCTGGAAGCTATGAACCTTGAAATGGAGTCAATGTACGCCAATTTAGTCTAGGAACTTGTAGACCTACCTGAAGGGATAAAACCCATAGGATGCATATAGATCTACAAGAAGAAAAGAGGAGTGGATGGGAAAGTTGAGACTTTCAAAGCTAGGCTTATGGCAAAGGGTTATACCCAAAAGGAGGGAGTTGACAATGAAGAAACTTTTTTGCCTATAGCTATGCATAAATCTATTTGGATTCTTTTATCCATTACTGCTTGTCTTGATTATGAGATATGACAAATGGATGTCAAGACTGCCTTTTTGAATGGCTATCTTGAGGAAAGCATCTATATGGTGCAACCAGAAGAGTTTGTAATCAAAGGTCAAGAGCAAAAAGTTTGCAAGTTGCAGAGGTCCATCTATGGACTCAAGCAAGCTTCAAGATCCTAGAACTTGAGATTTGATGAGGCGATTAAATCTTATGGTTTCGATCAAACTATTAATGAACCTTGTGTATACAAGTACATCAAAGATAAGAAGGTGGTCTTCTTAGTTCTTTATGTAGATGACATTCTACTTATTGGAAATGATGTAGGCGTATTATCTAATGTAAAGAAATGGCTCGCTAACCAATTCCAAATGAAAGATTTGGGAGAGGCAAGTTATGTTCTTGGAATCCAACTCATAAGAGATGGCAAGAATAAACTGTTGGCGCTGTTTCAGGCATCGTATATCGATAAAGTGCTTATCAGATTTTTGATGTAAAACTCCAAGAAAGGTAATTTACCTATACGTCATGGAGTTTATCTTTCAAAAAGGTAGTGTCCTAAGACACCTCAAGAGGAAGAAAACATGAGACGGGTACCTTATGCATCTGTAGTGGGAAGTCTAATGTATGCCATGTTGTGTACAAGACCTGACATTTGCTATGCGATGGGTATAGTCAGTTGGTATCAATCCAACTCAAGATTAGATCATTGGTAATGGTTAAACATATTCTCAAGTATCTTAGGAGAACGAGAAACTATGAACGAGAAACTATATGCTAGTATATTCGGGTGAGAATTTGATTCCCATTGGATACACTGATTTTGATTTTCAATTAGACAAAGACACACGTACATCTACGTCTGGACCAGTGTTTACTTTTGGTGGTAGAGCCATAGTTTGGAGAAGCATCAAACAATCTTGTATTGTTGATTCAACTATGGAAGCTGAATATGTGGCTGCTTGTGAAGCAGCTAAAGAAGCTGTTTGGCTCCGTAAGTTCTTAAATGATCTGGAAGTAGTTTCAGGCATGGATAAACCACTCACACTGTATTGTGATAACAGTGGTGCAGTGGCAAATTCAAGAGAACCAAGAAGCTACAAAAAAAGAAAGCATATAGAGAGAAAATATCATTTGATCAAAGAAATAGTACATCGAGGCGATGTAGAAGTTGTGAAGATAGCGTCAGAAAACAACCCTACCGACCCTTTCACCAAGACGTTACCTGCAAAGAGCTTTGAGGCACACTTGGAAGGCTTTGGTCTTAGAGACATGTCTCACCTGCTTTAGGGCCAGTGGGAGATTGTTGAGTTTGATGCCCTAAAAGCTGTGACATTGTACATATTGTTAATAAATAAATAAAGTGACATTTATTATTATTTTGGTTGATTATATGTGTTATGAATACATTTACAAACATTGAGAAAATTTCATGATTATTTATGTGACTATAAATTTAGCATATAAGTGTTATATGTTTAGGGATAAAATTTATAGATAATAATCTAAATAGTCCGTAATAATTAATTAAAGTTTGGGATCTTTAATTAAATATTACAAGTACGGTCCAATCTCAAATAGAATTAAATAGTCATTATCCGGACTATTAATATAGAGACATTGGATTGGAGGTACTTTATATGATGAGATTTTATAAGACTAGACCAGATAAATTATGAATCTCTAATAATCATCTGTTAGAAATAAAGTATTCAAATTTATCACTATGATGATTATATATTTGACAGTCTTAATCGTGAGTATTTGTTAGACTCCTGTTTATGACATTATGTTTTTTGATTTGCTTGGTAAGATTTGTTTTAGCACAGATCATAACTTAGCGTCTTGAAAATATAATGTAATAAATAGTTGGGAATAATATTATACAGATATAGAATCCATTCCTTCCCTATGGAAGTTAGAAAAATAGTTCTCTTGAGTGATTATTCGAGGTTTAAACAGTAGAGCGCTCATTCATAATAAGATTATGAATTAACTGTTCATTAGAGAATTATTGATACTCAAGGATAAAGATATAATAAGAGAGGTAAACAAAAATTGAACCTAGCTCTTATTATGAACTATTTATGGAGGACTGACTTATATGTAATGATTATATCAATGGACTACTCGCTAATATTTTTTGAGTAATTTTACTATAACCTCAAGAGTTCAGTTTTAGGTTTTTAGTGGAGTAACACTAAAACTAATAAATTTGACACATTAATTAAAGGGTTTGATTAATTGTCAAATTTATTGGAGGTTGGGTTATAGGTCCATAGGTCCCCAATGCCACCTCTGTAACACTATATTAGATTTATGCATAGAATGAATTATACATATTTAGTTTGAAATTATTGAATTCTGAATTAATTATTTCACACTTAAATTATTAATGTAACACAGAAAAATGTTCTCTATGACACATAATGTAATGTGATAAATGTTATCACATAGAGCATTAGTTAATTAATTAATTGATTAATTCTTAAATAAATGTGATTTATTTTTGAATTTAGATACATATATATATGATTTTGAACCAAATCTTTTTTTATATATAAGATTTTATAATATATTAATATATATATATTTATATAAAACAAAAAAAAAGAAACGTATCATTACGTTTCACGCTTTTTACTTTATATATATATATATATATAAGGAAAAGGAATCATTCACGTGATTCCCAAAAAAAAAAAAAAAAAGAAGGAGAAGTTTACTTTTACATAAACTTTAACTTATATATATATATAAGTTAAATATTTTTTTATTCGTTTTTAGAATAAAAAAGGGAAAGTTAAAAAGTTATAATCATGCAAA
This sequence comes from Artocarpus hirsutus, assembly GCA_946598075.1. NCBI lineage: Eukaryota > Viridiplantae > Streptophyta > Magnoliopsida > Rosales > Moraceae > Artocarpus > Artocarpus hirsutus. The sequence continues at coordinate 63,484 of CAMOHE010043809.1, read as the reverse complement.
ATATATCATTTCCCCATATATCTGATATGGTGGTTATTTCAAATTAAAAATTAATTGAAAACTTAGTAATGGCTCAGATATAAAAAGGGAGAGATAACAGTTATCTTAAGAGTTTTTTCATTCACGTAACTTTTGCAAAATACTCAGAGAAAAAAATTGAGAGTTCTTCTCTGAAGAAAAAAAGATCTGCTATCTCATGTGTTGAATACATAGTAGATTCAGAAAAGTAAATTCATTCTTGCAGTTTGACGTCCACTCGTCTTTCCATTGGTGTAGAGGCCTAGATTGGAAGATCGTAGTGTCAAAGAGAAAAGTTAGGATACCTTGATAGTCTTCAAAAGGTTAGTAAAATTCCTAGAGCTCTCTATTATTAATTAAAATTATATATTTATTCCTGAAGAATAAAGTTTTTAGAAAATTTTTGTTTGTCAATGATCCGTTCCTTCCGCTGTGTTTCATATTTTAATTCTAACAAAGATTATTATGTTGTCTACATCTTTGATGGGAGATTACTTGTCTTGATCATTATAATTGGAAGCACGTGAGTATATATATTAGTATATTGTCATTGGAGACGATATACTAGATCGGGACTGAAGATGACTTAATTTAATTAATAATTCTATTTGAATAAATTAATTCACTTTAGACAACCATGTATGTTATATATCTTAATCTTGAAATGGATCAATAGGTGCGTATTCTTGACTTGTGTTTTGGTACTCATACCAGAGACATGACTCTTGAATGGCATAGACTCGTTATTCATAGATATGAAACCCATAGCTCTTTAGAATAGTTAATGATATTCTCTTATAGGAATTATTTAGAATTAGAAAACTGGAGCGCTTAGCCACTTGGATACACTTGTATGAGAAAATGATTTACTATTTTTATTGATTATAAACAGTAAGTATTACCAATGGTGAGATAATAGTAAGCATACATACTTCTCCACCATGGATCGTGCTCTCTCATGTTGTTGCTCTCTTGTTCTGATTGTTGTAAATTTCCTTATTCTTGGCCTGATTGCTTTCTTTGTTATGATTGTCACTTTGAGCCAAATAAATGAGGCCTATGTATAGGCAAATAGATGGGTAACTCAAAGGTGCGAAACAGGGTGGCCAAGGTGGGAAATTGGAGCAAAGGTATGAAACAAAGTTAACTTTGCAAAGGCAAATAATAGATGCAGTTGATTCTCCTTAATGTTTCGGGGTTCAAGCGTAACATATTGGTATACGCACGGCTCAGTCATCGGTCAATGCATAGATTGTAAAGCTAACGCTAACTCAAAGAGACATGTAGAAAAAAGTAAGAAAATGTATGGGATGTGATGCTGTTGGTGTTTTAATATAGACAAAATAAAGGCATCGATCGTGTAATTATGAGCCACATGTTAATGCCAATGCGTATGATATTCTCTCACAATTGACATACACATGACTAAAACAAGTTCCAAAGCTAAAAATGTTTGCCAATCGGATAAATCTATTCATAATGTATGAATGCATAATATTAAAGTGGTACTAAATGAATGAATGATTGTAGAAGATAACATCGAGTGATTGACATATGTATTACTAGAATAAGATCCAACGCTACCAATGTTTTTCAATCAGTTAAAGATATCATCTTAAAGTAATATGCAAATCTATTGTTTATGTAAATTAAAGAAATAAATTTGAAGAGAAGTTACATAGTAAAAGGAAATAATGCAAGTAATGGAAAATAGGCAAGCACTAAATTCCAAATAAAGTTTTGTTAAAGAGAATTTTAGGGGTGAGAATTCCTTTCTGTTAAGTGAGAAACCGCTACTCGCAATGGAGTCTATCCATTGCCTCTTGATGCGACTTCTTCGCTCGTGTGGTACACGCTCCGACAGTCGCGTGTTTTAAAACTTAGTACGTCAGCCAATCTGACTTTTCCACATCGCGTGCATCAACGCACTACTGCCCCAGCATGCCGAATTGTATGCACTACTCTCCATTTCTTCTCCCATACACCCACGTGCTGCACTTATCCCATGCTGTCACATGTCATGCACTTAGCCAAGTGCCGAACCAAAAGCCGCCAACCGTCCGTGTTGCGTTAGAGGCCTGATTTTGCTCAATTCTGGCATTTGGAAGTAACATAGGTAAAGAAAATTTAATTCAAATGAACTTATATAGGTAAAATTGAATCCTTAGGGCTTTAGTTTTATTGTTTTAGCTTCGTTTATTTTATTTTAATTTTCATAGTTTTTTTTTATTTTTTTAATCGATTATTTAAATAATTTTAGAGTAAATACAATTTCAATAATTAACGAAAGTTAAACACAATCCTCCTGAGACGGTACTCTTATTTATCGTTACATTACTTGTTTATACGATATTATACAATTGCAATTGTCAACAAACAAGTTCTGGGCCATCATGAGGAATGTTTTGTTAAGTTCTTGTTCATATCTATACCCCTTAGGTCTACGATTAATTATTTTGTTTCATTCTTTTTGTTTGAGTTTGTTATTTTATGGAGCCATTTTGAGATGTTTCATCAACAGGTGCTCTTGAGTTTTTCTCAACAATACTTGGAACCATTGTATAGTGCTTGTTTGAGGTGTAAAAAATTGCTAATTGAGTTTCTACACCACAATTTCTCTAAGGAGTGTCAATTGCAAGTCTTCCTCAATGGCTTATGCCGCATAACAAAAAATTGGGTGGAATGTGGAGATGGTATAACCACTTTCCATCAAAGATCCGTCAATGAAGCCTACTACATGTTGGAAGATATGGCTGAATCTGATTATTGAAAATGAAATTGTTCATGAAACAACTAAGGTTAGGAGGACAATTCTACACTTGCGGAGCCATGGTTTGACACCCAACCTTAAGACAGATGAGCGACGTAAAAGCCTTACTTGCTTAAAGTCTTAAGAGGATGCGTGAAATAACAAAGGAATCTTTGGAAACCATGATGTGTATAGCGGAAATAATGGAGTACTTTAATGAATTAACAGCTTCCACTCCTACTATGGATGCTCTAATTGAAGACATACATGATTGCCACTTTGAAGAGCCGATGCAAAGAGATGAGCACTTGAGATATTTGAAGACAATTCTCTAAGTGAGGAAGGGAACAAGACTTGGTTATGCAAGAAGAATCTCAAGAAATCTACGGTGTCCAATCTATGTTGCCAAGTTCGCTCATCAAATATCACATCTATGAAGATCCAATATAGCCAACACACCCTCCACCTTCATCAACATCACTATTTCATCCCACTAAGAACACTCAATGAAACCAAGTCTTGTTGGTGCCACATATGACATTCTTCCACATCTTGCCAAGGTTGAGGGCATTCATAACCAAGACCCATATATGGCATTATATAACACCTACTATGGGTGGAAGCCACTATTTGATAAGCGCTTCTCTAAAAAGTCAAGCCGACGACTTTAAAGCAATCACTTCATGGGAGACAACCTAAGTTCTCTAAACTTTTTCTTTCACTTTGAATTTTGAGTTTTGGTTTCAAGTTTTGATAACTTTTTACTTTGTTTTTCTCTTTTTATTTTATAGGTGCAAGCATGGAACCAATGGGAGTTGGAGCTGCAGGTGTTGTTTCATGAGCTTAAAGGACATCAAGCCATGCCTAAACACCAACGAGCATCTATGAGAAGAGTTTTCTTTAAACTTTTCTATTTTTCTAGCGTTCTTATACATGAGGACTTTGTGCATGTTAACGTTTTTTTTTTTGTTTTTGTTTGGGGGAATTAAAATTTTTGTGTTTTAGTTTCGCATTTAAAAAAATTTAAAAAGTTTTGAATAATTAGAGGTTTTTGTACTTTCTTTGGTAATTTCTCCCAGACCTATGATAAGAATTATGGTGTGACTATTGTCTAGTTTTGTGTTGAATTTTTGAGTTAGTTTGATTTTGATTGAGATTATCGATATTTGAGCACTATCCCTTGATCCTTGAGTTGTGTGTAATTTTTGGAGAATGTTTACGTGATTAAGTGATTTTCAATATCCCCCAAGTCCTAGAATTTGCTTGATTTGCTCTCAAGGTGAAATCCTAGACTGTACTTCATCAAGGAAATGACTTAGGCTCCTGTTGGACCATTTGAGCCTTTTTGAGCATACCTTGACATATTTGTATCAATAGGATACTCGTTTGAGCCTAATTTATCCTTTTTTTTGTTAGCCGCATTTTTAGCCTACCCACAATACAGTTTCCATTCCTTTCCTTATTCTAAGCATATGAACTTTTTAGGAAATAATTGATCTATGTTAAATTTTGGGAGGATGGATGAAGTTTCGAGTGATGCATTTGTGTTATGTCTTTATTTTTAAAATAAATAAAAAAACTCACAAAAAAAGAAGAAGAAGAAGAAGAAAAGGTGCAACACCTATGGTTCATAAAAAGAAAGAAAATAACAAGTTCGGGGTGCAGTTACAAAAAAAAAAAAAAAAAAGGAAAAGAAAAATAAATAAAGTGGATGACAAAAGAAAGTTTAAAGCAAATTTAAAATGTTACTTGGATGCGGAATTTAGCTACACGAAGGTCTTAGATTGATTTATGCACTTAAGGTGTGATTTGAACCATAAATTTTCCTTTATCATACCCCTCACCTAAGCCATTCAACAAGCTTATTGAAGTCCTAGTGATATTTAGTGTGGTGTTGATCTATGTTAGTGGAGAGAGACATGTAAAGCAAGCCTATGGGACTTGTTTATTTTCTTTGAGATTTTAGTTGATTTTATGTTTGCATAAACTTATCCAATTGCATGCAATGAAAAGAGAAATGGCTAGGTACGCACTCACGAATTAATCACAACACTTGGTCAGTAATAACTGTGTGAAACATAGTTATCTTGCACTTTAATACACATATTTTGCTATGTTATTGATATTTTTATTTAATTTTGTTTATTTTTATAAATTTTCCTTTATTTTATTAATTTGATTTAATTTGTTTTTATTTAAATTTTAATGAATTTTATTATTATTATTATTATTATTATTATTATTTTTATCTCTCTATTTATTTTACTTTTTTCTTTTGTGTATTTGAAATAGGTGAAAGGGCGCAAAAATGAAAACTGGAATTTATTCGAGGGCAAAAGAGTTAAAATAAGGCCTCAAACAAATAAAAAATTCAACTTCAGCCGACACCTAAAGGGGAGGAATACGCGTAGAAAATGAAGCGTAAGGCGACTGGCAATGAAAGTTGTTCGATCGTCTCCTGATCTAACCTCCATGCATGTGCAGTACAAGCTCCAACAGTCGCATGTTTCAAGTAGGACAGACACAGTCCATCGGCTAATTCGACTTTGCCACATAGCGTGCGTTAGCATCCCACTACCCCAGTGTGCCGTATTGCAGGCTCCACGCTCCATTTCTTATCCCGTGCACCCACATGCAGCAGCTTTCCCATGTTGCTGCGTGTCACGTACTTATTCCAGCATGAGCCGAAAGCCACCAACTGTCCGTGTTGCCTCAGATCCCTAATTTTGCTTTAGTTTACTTTCTATTTTTAGTTTTACATTTATCTATTTTTTTTTTCTATTGAGACACTATTGAAAGGCATTTTTGAAGCTAAAAAAGAAAGAAAAAAAAGATTGGGGAAGGAAGAGCTTGGAGTTTGTTATACATCCCTTTTTTTAATTTCTTTATCATTTTAATTCCCTAAATTTTGTATATTTTAAGAATTCTTTGGTGTTATTTATTTTTATTTTAGTTTTATTTTCACTTATGAATTAATTTTCTGTTCTAGGGTTCTAATAGATCTTACTAAGAGATTTTGATTTATTTTTGCTTTCTTGAATTGGTATTTGATTATTGATAATTGTCTATTCTATTATGTATTTAATCCTCCTAGTGATTTAGCCTATCATTAGGTGCTGGTGTTGGACTTGGAAGAAATTGGAAAATGGAATTTAAGTCTTGACCAATAAGAGGGTAGTATGTGCGATTTAGAATATAAATATATCCTTAGTGCATGTGTAGCCACTTTATATGCTTAAACTTAATGAATATATATTAAGTAATTCCTCATAGGAATATCGTGGTTTTAATTAATATGAAAATGCTACTAGTTTATCAGAAGAGGCAAAGAGCTAATATAGTGCGTTCGGCTAATAATTCTATTAATTTAAATTGATCAACTAGAGAGTAAATTTAATTCAAATGAATTTAATTAGGTAAAACTGAATCCCTAACTAAAGCATTAGTTTTATTAATTTAGCTTCATTTATTTTATTTTAATTTTATTAGTTTCGTTTTATTTTATTTTTCAATCGATTTTTCAAATAATCTTAAAGTTAATACAATTTGAGTAATTAACAAAAATTAAACACAATTCTCTTGGGACAATATTTTAACTTATAATTATATTACTTGTCTATGCAATATTGGGCATTTGCAATAATCAACAAACACTTGCTCTAAAGAACTTCTAATGCTTATGTCTTTGGGCTGTGGGTTTCTTTCCTTTGTTCTCTCTTAACCAATATCACCTATTGATCGACTATGTGTATGTTTTCTCAGTAACATTTCCTCAATATCAACAAATGCAATCTTGTTCTTTCACATTTTTGCTTTCTTGTTCTAATTGTTGTAGATATCCTTATTGTTGGTCTAACTATTGATGAGTGAGTATTCTACTCATAAATCAAGCATTTCTTAAGCTTAAATATTGTGAAAATCCATGTGCATTTATGTTATTTTGATTTTTTTTTTTGTGTCATTTTGTAGGAAATTAATAAAATGGGAATTTATGGGCGTTTTGGCATGAAATTTTAGCTCAAAATCTTGGAGCAACGAACCATCGCCATAAGCCAATGTGCAACGCGTTGCCTGCACTTATTAAGAGGCCCAATAGAGCCTCCGCGTGGCCGTGCACATGTGCTCTTGCGAGTAGCCCTATCATGCCCCCTGAGCGCCTTTTGTTGCTAAAACGTGCTCATTTCATTTTTAGGCCAATCTTGACCCAAAATTCCTAATCTAAGGGCTGAAATTGATGCTAAATGAAACCCTACCACCTTAAAAACCCTAAAGCCCTTATTTTTCAAAGGTTTGGAATCATGATTGAGAGCCAAAATTCCAACAAGAGAAGAGCTTGAAGTTTAAGATTCTTGGAGGATTTTTAGTAGATTATTAGAGGATTTAAGACTTGAAGTTCATCTCCACAACAAATTTCTTCTTCCTTGCTCTCTACCTAAATATTAATTGAAATTTGTATTTGTATTTGTGTATTAATACTTTTATAGATTTCATGAAGAGATTAGTTATGAATTTGTCTATGTTTGCTTAGATATCTTATTTTAGGGCTTGATATAGCTTGATTTGGATCATGTTTGGATTATTTTGTTAATTGTTGATGTAATTTCCATTTTAATTTATTTATGCTTCTCTATGCTCAATGCTTCTAGTTTATTTGGCCAATAAATCGGTTGATTCGATTTATGAATTTCAATCTTTCGGAGAGATTGACTTATTTATGGTTACTTGTGAAACACAGTCTTTGTTGTTGATGAGATCCAGTAGGGTCGAGAACACTTAGATAATCTACTTGAGAATTTTGGTTTTCGTAAGGCTAGGAGGTGATCAATGCCTTGATAATCAATTTAAGAGTTGAGGTTAATAAATGTGTAGATAAACAAGTTAGATAGGAATATCAATTTGGGTATTTACATATATATTCTCATTTGATGGTTGGGAAAAGTAATGAGGTAAACTTAAGGCCCTATATTAATGAATTGGATGGAATGAATAATCATGAAATAGGAAGAGCATAGGAAGAATTAAGCTAAATCAAGCCCCTAGACACATTATCAAATAGATTGTCCATATTGTAAATTATTTCTTTTATTTACGGTTTTGTTGATTAGTCTTATTAGTTTTACTTTCCTTTAATTTAATTTTTTTGAAAGTCCAATTGCCTAAATAAAGCTCAAACATTATTGTTAAAGTAAATAGCTAGTTTTAGATTTCAATCCTCGTAGAAAATGACAACCGTTACCTCACCAATCGTATACTAAAATGCTGTGTTTGTGGGTTTAGGCAAAAGCCTTATCAAGTTTTTGGCATCATTGTTAGGGATGGAAAAACTTTAGGAACTTGGCTAATATTGCAATGAAATGATTTGGTTTTAATTTAGGCTTTTCTTTTCTTTTATTTGTTTTTATTTTTTGCTTTCTTGATTTTAATTTTTATTTTTGAGCTTTTGTGCATGGTACTTGAAGATGGTTGACTAACAAGTACTCTTAAGATTTGCTCAACGAATTCAAAGCCTTTTCACGGTGCTTGGTGATGATATAAGAACATGCTTATCAACTTCCTGAACTATGGCTTTTCCAAGGAGTTTTAACCTCAAATCTTCCCTAATGGCTTGAGGAGCATGGCATGAAGTTGGGTAGAAAATGGGAAGTGGTACCATCTATTTCTACCACTTATCCACCAATCAAGCATTTCACAAGAGATGGCAAAAAGTATGATTACAAGGAGATGAATTGTTCTATGAGCAACTACAGTTGGGAGAGTAATTCTAACTTGATGGTGCCGCAAGCTAACACCTTTCCTCAAGAGACTATTTCGACATTGGAAAGGGTGTTGACTCAATTAACAATAATGATCAATCACTTTGGGAGCAACACCAATCAATTGTCAATTGCCCAATCTTCTCAACTTCACAGTTTACAAGAAGAAGTTAGGCAATTGGCCAGTACATGTGCCGAGTCGTGAGGAGATAGTGTGCCTATCACGTTTGACGTGAAACCATGTGTGGAGCTTGTAATAGGTAAGGAGGAATTAGAGATTCTTCAACAAGAATCTTAAATCTTTAAGTGATGATAAGACCTAAGACTTTGACCTTCAAAATGAATTATAAGAAGAAAAAGTCCTAATTGTCCAAATTGTTGAGCCAACCATGGCCATCGAAGATTACATCTACGAAGACCTTTTTTGGCTAGCACTTCCTCCACCATTGCTAGCAACATACCTTCATCCACACCAAGCCTATCCTCTAAAGCTGGATTTTGTTAAGATTACGAGCCGAACTCTACATCATGACAAGCATGAGGGCATCCCATCACAAGACCCATCTATAGTACTCTATGACACCTACTATGGGCGGAAGCTGCTTTTTGATGAGCACTTCTTCAAAAGTCAAGCCGACAACTTTAAATCAATCACTCTTCGGAGGCACCCCAAGCTTTCTATCCTTTTACTTTTTTGTTTTTGTTTTAGTTTGTTTTTATATGTGTGTTTTAGTTTATTTCTAAGTTTTGCATTAATGTTTGAATTTTGTATGTTTTGTTAGATGTTGAAACAATCGGAAGCTTAAAAACATAAGCCTTGAAAAATGATTTGAGAAGATGGATGAAACTCAAAGATTAATGTAGAAATCCCCGAGGTATATGTTCTCAACTCGTGCTCTTTTATTGTTATAAACATTGAGAACAATGTTTAGTTTAAGTTTGAGGGAGGAAACACTTTGTTAATCACTTGTGGGGTTTTGGTATTAAATTTTTACAATTTTTTTTGTTGACTATTCTTGTTTTCCTTCCATCACTTATGTTTGATAGTTTTTGTTTAGTTTCTTTAGGTTGTTTTAGTTCTTTTCTTATTTCCATAAAATGTGAGTTTTGAGAAATTGGATAACAAGAGTTTGATTATGATATAGCCACAATTTATTTTCTTAGGTCTTTGGGAATGTAATTCATTGAGATTTATGTATGCTTGACATGCATTGTTGATCTTCATTTTTGACTCTCTACACTTGAGCACCAGGAATGATCATCACTTGAAATTTTGTGCTTTTGACATACACTTATGTGCATTAGATAGGTGTTGATATCTCATGAACTCCATAACTCATTTTAGGAAACTCAAGTGGAAATCCTAGGTTAGGTGTCATTGGAGAGTTGATTGAGGCAATTTTTGGACTGTTTGAGCCTTTGAAGCCAACTTCTGTAAACTTCACCACAAGTTTCCCCCATTGAGCCTATTTGACCTATTTTTTTTATCACCCGCATAAGCTTAACCGATCCATTTCATGAATTCTCTTTCACTTAACCAATCACTAATAGGCATGTTTGTATTTTTGCTTGAATTTAAAGATTGATTGTTAAGAGCGAGTATGGAAGGTGATGTCATTTGATTGATTGTTGAGAGTGAGTATGGAAGGTGATGTGATTTGAATTTGTGGTTTATTTGTTGAGAGTGAGTATGGAAGGTGATGTGATTTGAATTTGTGGTTTATTTGTATCCGTAAAGTGACTTATTTATTTTTTCGTGTTATTTTTCATTTATTTTTCTTAGTTTCATTTATGTCTTTCACTCCATTATCTAAATGTATCAATCCAAATAAGTTTGGGGGTGTCTTCATTTCAAAAAAAAAAAAGAAAAGAAAAAAGGACAAAAATAAAATAAATTCTAGTGAATTTCTTGTTTTTGAGTTTGTAAATAACATTTTATGGTAAAGATTGAAAATAGAGGAATAATTAAGTCGGGAGTCGGTTGTGAGTTTCTATTCTTTCATGAAAAGTCCAAGATGCATTACATGTCTAGGATGATTCAAGCTGAAAATGATACTTTCTCACATGCATTTCACCTTAGCCTTATATGAAAGTCCTTGAACTTTGATGACATGCTAACCTACACTAGTGGAGATGACACAAACAATGGGCTTATGGTCATTTTGAATTTCACTAACTAGAGATTTCTCACCGTCCATCTAATCACATAGATATGTCCAGGGTTTAATTCATAGAGTGAGAGTGATTTAACACACACTTTCACTTAGAAAGCCCTGAATGAAGTGAAATTGGTGTTTGTTATTGAAGTTCTAGATATTTTCAATGTTTATGTTTTCATTGAGCTTTGAAGCATTCTGTGGCTTAGAGATTTATATTTGTGTAGTTATCAATTGTATACAAAACTCACACTTTGTTTTTCTCATGTTGTCTTGTTAGCTTAATTTTTGTTGTTCCTCACTGTTCTTTGTTTTGCTTGAGGACAGGAAAATGATTTAAGTATGGGGGTGCTTGATGAGTGACTATTTTATTTATAAATCAAACATTTTTTAAGCTTAAATATTGTGAAAATCCTAAAGCGTTTATATTATTTTAATGTTTTTAGTGTTATTTTGTAGAAAATTAATAAAATGGGAATTTTTGGGTGTTTTGGCATGAAAATTTAGCTTAAAAAGAAGTTTCTTGAAGTAACCAGTAATCACCGCACACCAAAGGTGGGTGTAGCATGCTGGCCACGTGCATTAGGAGGCCTAGCAGAAGCCCTGTACAACCATGCAAGCCTAGGCACATGTTCATGCTTGCCTGCTAGCAGCCCTATTGCGTGGCCCCAGCATGCTGATTTCATTTTTGCACCAATGTTTACCTGAAATTCCTAATCCATGGTCTAAAATTGATGTTGAATGAAACCCCACTACTTTAAAAACCCTAGAGCCCTTATTTTGCAAAAGTGTGGAGGATTGGGGGAAGAGACCCATGAGTAAGAGCCAAAATTCCAAGGAGAGAATAGCTTGAAGTTGAAGATTCTTGGAGGATTTTTAGTGGGTACTTATGAAGGATTTTAAGGCTTGAAGTTCATCTCCACAACGAGTTTTTTCTTCTTTTCTCTCTACCGAAAACTTGATTGAAATTTGTATTTGTGTTTGTTTATTAAACATATTTACTTTTATGGATTTTATGAAGAGATTCGTTATAGATTTGTCTATGTTTGCTTAGATTTCCTATTCTAGGGCTTGATATAGCTTGATTTGGATTATGTTTAGATTATTTTGTTTAGTGTTAATGTAATTTCTAATTCTATTTCTATTTATTTATGATTCTCTATGTTTAATCCTTCTAGTTTATTTGGCCAATGAATTAGTTGATTTGCTTTATGAATTTCAATGCTTGGGAGAGATTGACTCATTTATCGTTACTTGGAAACAAAGTCTTTGTTGTTGTTGTTGAGACCCATGAGGGACAAGAACACTAAGATAATGACTTGAGAATCTTGGTTTTTGTGAGGTTGGGAGGCGATCAATACGTTGATAATAAATTTAAGGGTTGAGCTTAATGAATATCTAGATAAAAAGTTAGATAAGGATGTCAATTTTGGTATTTACACATATAATCTCATTTGATGCTTGGCAGAGATAATGAGGTGAACTTAGGGCCCTAGATTAATGAATTAGAGGGAATGAAGTCAATAATCACGAAATAGGAAAGGCATAGGAAGAATTAGGCCAAATCAAGTCCCTAGACACATTATCACATAGATTGTCCATGTTGTAAACTATTTCTTTTGTTTATGGTTTTATTGATTCATCTTACTAGCTTTATTTTCCTTTAATTTAGTTTACTTTAAAGTCCAATTGCTTAACTAAAGCTCGGTCATTGTAGTTGCGGTAATTAGCTAGTTCTAAAATTTCAAACCTCATAGACCCTTAACTTACTAATCCTATACTAAAACTTGTGTCCGTGTGTATGCGGGTTTAGGCAAAAGCCTTATCAATTATTTTCTTTGTTATGATTGTCCCTTTGAGCCAAATAAACAAGGATATATGTAGGCAAATGAACAGGTGACTCAAAGGTGCAAAATAGGGTGATGAGGGTGGGAAATTGGAGCGAAGGCAAGAAATAAAGTTGAGTTAGTAAAGATGAGAAATAGATAGCAAAGGTGAGAAATAGGGTAGGCAAAAAGTGAGAAATGGATGTCAAACATTAGAAATAGTTGGAAAAAGACGATAAATGGAGAGTAAAATATAAAATATAGAATCGATCTTTAGTGAATGTATTTGGCATGATATTGGAGATATAGTTGAATCATATGGCTTTTATTTATTTCTTTTTGTATTTTTGTCAGCCAACCCCTTATACTTTTTATTATTTTTTAAAACCTTTTATAATTCTTGTCTACGTCCAATATTACATTAGCAAAATTTAGATGAAACGCTACCATTCGATGTCTACTGTACACTTCTTGTATGAAGTGTCACACTTTTAGTGTTCTTGTCAAACCTACATGAACAATAAAATATTTTAATAAATTCACTTTAGCAGCATTAAAAGGTCAAGAATAATAATAAACTTTTAGTTACAGAAAAATACTTGGACTAAAAAAATTTTAAACGTGGAGAAGTATTGTGAATAAGAAAAATAAAGCCTTTTTATCACAACAAATCCATGACTAATTGTCACTAATAACAAATATATTCATATATTAATTTTTGTAACATTTAATAGTAAAGCTATTGGATTAAAACGTCACTTTCACTGGGACATTGGTTGGGATTAAAATTAACGTTTGGTCACAACAAAATCTTTGTTTTGTTTTTAAATACGGGACTTAATATCGATACAAATCATATAAAAAAAAGTTGTGCTAATACTTCTATTTGTTGGGTTTGGTGTCTTATTAGCTGTGACATTGTATATATTATTAATAAATAAATAAAGTGACATTCATAATTATTTTAGTTGCGTATATGTATTATGAATACATTTATAAACATCAAGAAAATTTCATGATTATTTATGTGACTATAAATTTAGCATATAAGTGATATATGCTTAGGAATAAAATTTATAGATAATAATCTAAATAGTCCATAATAATTCATTTAAGTTTGGGGTCTTTAATTAAATATTACAAATATGGTCCAATCTCATTTGGAGCAAAATATTCTTATCCGTTATTAATGTAGAGACATTAGATTAGAGGTACTTTATATAATTAGATTATATAGGACTAGACTAGATAAATTATGAATCTCTAATAATCATCCATTACAGATAGAGTATTCAAATTTATCACTATGATGATCATATATTTAATAGTCTTAATCCTGAGTATTTATTAGACTCCTATTTATGATATTATGTTTTTTGATTTGCAAGGTAAGATTTGTCTAAACACATACATAATTTAGCACCTTAGAACAGAATATAATAAATGGCTGGGAATAATATTACATAGATATGGAATCCATTCCTTCCTTACGGAAGTTAGAAAAATAGTTCTCTTGAATGATAATTCGAGGTTTGAACAATAGAGCGCTTGTTCATAATAAGATTATGAATTAACTGTCCATTAGAGAATTATTGTAACTCAAAGATAAAGAAATAATAAGAGAGGTAAACAAAAATTGAGCCTAGCTCGTATTATGAATTATTTATGGAGAACTGACTTATATGTAATGATTATATCAATAAACTACTTGCTAATTTTCTTTGAGTAATTCTCACTATAATCTCAAGAGTTTAGTTTCAGGTTATTAGTAGAGCAATACTGAAACTAATAAATTTGGCACATTAATTAAAGAGTTTAATTAATTGTCAAATTTATTTAAACTTGAGTTATAGGTCCATAGGTCCCCAATGCCACCTCTATAACACTATATTGGATTTTATGTATAGAATGAATTATACATATTTAATTTAGAATTATTGAATTCCGAATTAATCATTTCACACTTTGGATATTAATATAGTACAGAAAAATATTCTCTGTGATACACAATATAATGAGATAAATGTTATCACATTTAACTAAGCATTAGTTAATTAATTAGTTTGAAATCTATCCGTAAATAAATATGATATATTTTTGAAATTATATATATATAAGATTTAATTATATTATAATATATATATATAATAAAATCACGTATCATTTCGTGATATTTTCTTTGGAAAAAAAAGCAAAGAATATTATATATATATATATATATATATATATATAATATAGAATCATGATAAATCCTGATTCATTTTTTTTTAAATGTACGTATATATATATATATATATATATATATATTTATAAGAATCATGTAATCGTGATTCAATTTTTTTTAAAAAAAAGGATAAGGATCATGTAGAGTTTATCCCTCTCCCATATATCTGATATGGTAGTTATTTCATATTTAAAATAAATTAAAATTAATTGAAAAATAACTAACTGCTCAGATATAAAAGATGGAGATAACAGTTATCTCTACAAAATTAATCCTTTTCACGTAACTTTTGCAAAATACTTACAGAGAAAAAATGAGAGTTCTTTGAAAAAAAAAAGTCTGCTTTCTTATATGTTGAGTACATAGCAGATCTAGAAAAGTATGAGGTTAATTCATTCTTGCAGTTTGATGTCCACTCATCTTTCCATTAGTGCTGAGGTTTTGCGTGGAAGATCATGATGTCAAAGAGGAAAGCTATGATACCCTAATAGATTTTCAAAAGGTTGGTAAAAAAATTCTCAAAGCTTTCTATTATTAATTAAAATTATATAGCCATTCCTGCTTAACAAAGTTTTCAGAAAATTTTTGTTTGTCAATGATCTATTTCTTCCGCTACATTTCATATTTAATTCCAACAAATGGCATTAGAGCGGGTTATAGTATATATAATTTTAATTAACATGATTTTATTTTGATAATATCATGTTCTTGATGCATGTTTGTGGACACTTTGTATTTTTTTTTTTTTTTGAAATCTTTTTCATGTGATGAATGAATTATTTTCATGAATAAATTTTTGGTCGTTAATTATATGATACTTTTGGATTGGTATTCTATTTGATTAGATCAAATTTATGTAAGCCCATAAAAGGGCATAGGCTTTTTGTAATTTATTATTATTATTTTTTCTTCTTCTTTCTATTTACATGAAACACTAAAAGCGGCACATGGAGAAACACATGCACGTGGTTACCCTGTATATGCATATCACATGAATGACTCACTTCCCTTTTCTTCATTCTCCTGGATAAACCTAGATAACTACTACATTTATATCGCAAAAAGCAATAAAGCCCACACCTACATCTTTGAAGTCCACGTACAGCAACTTAAAATAAAAGAAAATAAAACTCATATAAACAAATTTACAGGTTCTATCAATGCTTTCAACAATCCCCTGTAGAAGTTGTCCTATGTTTATCTTGGCATCTGTGCTTGTCCAACTACTTCAAGCTATATTTGCACAAGAAAAGTTTTGACAACCAGCTTTTTACGTGCACAAATTTTTTTGTGTGCACAATTACGTGAAAAAGGTTGCACACACATGGTAAGTGCTCAAAATTTTCCAGAGAACATGAACTTTTGCATTCATGTGCAATATAAAGTGCAAGAAGAAGCAGATTATCACAAGTGGAGATGGAAAATATGTTGTTACAAGAAGACCTATGTAATTTTTTTATCTATTTTTTTATGGTTTGTAATTTAATTATCCAAAAGGACTCAGTCAAAAATCCATTATTTATTTTCATGTTATTTTTTTATGTGATGATTGTGATAACATGTTTATGCATTATAACATGTCATCTAAGAAAGTGCCCACTTATAGTTATTATAACAAACATGCATACACTTGCATATTATTTCTTTTTTTTTAAGTTGTTTATAAATTATTTAATATGTGTTAGAATTAATTTAATGAGATTAAATTAATTGGGTTGGTTTTATTGAATTTTAATTTATTTTATTAATCAACCAAATAATGTGATTTTAGTTTTAATAGTTAAAACTTTGTAAAATTCACATTAATTCTAAGTTATCTAATTTTAAATTGTTTAATATTGGGTAGCTTAGATAACTCATAATAACTTTAGATTTTAAGAAAATCTAGTAATTTATTTAAGCGTAAATAGGATGGGATTCTATTAACACAAAATATAACCTAGTAATTAAAAATTATTTTTATTTACTAGAATTATAAAACATAGGATGTTTTCTAAGCTAAAACACATCATTTTAAAATAATGAGTGGAGAATGTTATATGACAATATAACCTGCAGTCTCTACTATTAGCACAACTCCGTGAGATTTAGTTTGCGCCTTGCAACGTTTTGATTTCATCCTACCTACGTGTCACGCCTAGAAATCCGGGAGGTAACGTGGCTGATTAATTAGGTTAATTAAGTCAAATTTTAATTAAAATCATAAATTAAAAAATTTGGTTAATTATGAAAAGTGTGATAAATCTAAATTTTTTAAAACGATTATTGAAATAATAAAACAAAGTAGCAGAAAATAAAAATAAAATAAGATAAAATAAAGGAAAGGAAATACGTATCGGGTCCCATCGGGCCCACAACTTGTGTACATGCATAGTATCGACATTAATTAAATTTACAACCACAGTCCAATGAGAAAATGGAAATTAAAATAATACATGCATTGATTAAATGATACAAATAACCTACTCGGGGTCTTCTACTACTCACAAGTCCAATCAGTGGACTTTCCGTCACTCCTAAACTAGATTCCACCTAGAGGTGAAGGGTTTAAAAACAAGTAAAAAGTGAATGGAAGGCTCAGTAGGACTAGGTTGTGAAAACAAATAATTCTGAATATAAAATTTATCATTGAGGAAAAATATTTAGAAAACAGAATTATATAATTAAATCCATTTAAATTATTCTTACCAAAATCAGTTTGTTCAGAAAGTGTCTTATTATCTTTCTTAGGCAACCCATAATTATCACCACTGTAGTGACCCAGCTGGGTCTCGAGACTTGCACCCAAAGTCGCACTCTACATGACCCGATTTCTGAGTATGGCATCATGCCCATCTATGCATCTCTATAGTCATTAAAATTCCATTTACCAAATGTATTTATTTACCAAATGTATTCATTTACATTCATTATGTGGTTCATTATGAAAAATCATTCCATTCTATTGTTTATGAAAACAACTGATAAAAATCTTTTTCAATGGTTCATTGAAAACATTTTGATAGAAATTATTTTGTGGCCAAAACCATTTAAAAACTTGGCTACTAAGAAAAGGGGTAGAAGTCCTACTTCAATATCCTGCACTGCAACTTAGCACTACAATTCCACTCCACTATGCGGTAGCTCCACGAAACCATGAACAACCTTAAATGTAAACTAGGCTCATCAGTATCTAGCTTAAGATATTCTACACTACTAAGCTATCTCATGGTGTCTTAGTGTGCCATTTATATCTGTAAATTATACTATAAGGTTAAAATCTCAATCTAGGTTTTAAAATAGGAAAAACTGGTGAAAAAGGAAAAATTTTTGTTAAGCCCGATCAGCTTGTTGGTTTCCCTAGTTCGGCTTGCCGAACTACATGGTTCGGCCTGCGGAGCATTTGGGTTTGGCCTACCAAACCTGTTATGAGTTCAGCCTACCAATGATATGAATTCAGCCTGCCAAACTCGAAATTCGGCCTGCCAAACTAGGAAAAATCTAAAATTCTCTATACTCGGGTCTCGGCCTCCTCGAGCCCAAATCGTCATTCCTAACCTGTTTCCTCATTTCTCAAGCATAGAAAACATGTATAAATGATAGAAAAACATAGTAGAACACCTTTGAACTAATTCAAACAAGATTTGCATGGAAATTTTCAAAGAAATCCAAAAATGAGAAAAATAGAGAAAAATAGAAAAACCTGATTAAGATATGTTTTTCATCAAACCAAGCCTAGATTCTTCCAATAACTTAGATTCAAGGTTTTCTAAACTCAAAGAGGCTCAGATTTCAAAATACAAAGAAAATAGAAAAATTGGAAAAAGTTTAAAATTTTGAAAACTAACCTTTATTTAATCTTTGAATCGAGTTTATGATTGCTCAATCATGTTCCCAAGCTACCAATCTAGTTGAGTAGCAAGGCTTGAGCTCAAATTTTAAATAAAAGGGAGAGAGGATAGAGGAGTAGCGATTGAGAAGGAGAGAAAGAGAGTTGAGAGAGAGAGAGAACGAGAGTGAGGAAGAAAGAGGGAGAGAGAGGGAATAAATAGAGAGAAAGAGAGATGGTTTTCAAAAAGAAAACCATGTGCAGCACATAGGTTTCAAAAGGCTGTGTTTGGTATTTGACAAATTGTTTTGTTCCAAAATTCAAAATAACATATAAAAATAATTAAAAGTGATTGAAAATAATTGTATGTAAAATTATTTGGAAATATTACTAAATAGTTAAATTAAGTTCTAATTACATTATGGCACACTAATACATGATTTTATATGCTAATAACACTTAATTAATTTTAGGGTGTTACACTACAGAGAGTGTCCATTTAAATTAATAACAAGGTTGGCTTCCAAGAGATAGGATTTTATAATGTATTCAAAATTGACCTACCCTACGGTGGCAATTTTGAGTTAAGTTGTTAAAATTTGAAATAGTAGGTCTCACTTATTAAGATATAATTAGTTTCTTAATTATATCTTGACCAAAATAAATGGTTATTAATAAATATAGAAAATATGAGATATTTTGAATATATTTATTAATTGAGAAAGTCTTAATTCAATTCATAAATAAATTAATCTACCCTACGGCGGCACTTTATTTATTAAAATTGAATAATCATGAAATTAGTAAAATATTTATGGGTTTTATCCATATGCATCATGCATCACGTTTACTATTCCAAAATATATATTTATGATGTTTATGCAACTATTTAATTTATGTCATTTTATTTATTTATTACAGTAACAATGTCTAATCCAATCATCGTTATTCTCTCAAATGAAAAATTAACAGGAGATAATTTGTCAAGTGAAAAAGTAGCATGAATATTGTACTAATCTATGAAAATTACAAGTTTGTCCTAACGAATGAATATCCTCCACTGCTTGTAGCCAATGCCTCTCGTAATATACGAGAAGCATATGATCATTGGATCGAGGCAAATAATAAGGCCTGCTGTTCCTTTTGGCTGGCATGTCTTACATGCTTAGGATAAAGCACAAAAGCATGCAGACTGCTTTTGAGATAATGTAGTTTTTGCAAGACATGTTTGGCAAACCTTTAGACAAGGCACACCATGAAGCCATTAAGGCTGTGATGAATGCCAAAATGAAGGCGGGGGTTTCAGTTAGAGAACATGTTCTTAGTGTGGTTAACTATCTCCATGAGGCCGAGGTAAACGAGGCACTAATAGATGAAGCCACATAGGTGGAGATGATTTTGGAAACCCTCTCCCCTACGTTCCTTTAGATTAAGAGCAACCTTTTCATGAACAAGATTAAATATAACATGACTGAGTTGCTTAATGAGCCGCAAACCTTACAGTCTATTTCAAAAGAAAAGACCAAAGGAGGTGAGGCAAATGTTATAAAAGCTCAATCTTCTTCTTCTACTCGAAAGAACAAGAAGAGGAAGAAGAGAACTAAAGGAAGTGGTAAGTCTATGTATGGAGGATAACCTAAGAAGAACAAGAACAATAATAACAGAAAGGAAGCCTAAAGGAAAATGTTTCCATTGTGGCATAGTTGGGCACTAGAACAAAAACTATAAGAAGTATCTTTAAGAGCCCAACAAAAAAAGGAACAACTATAAATCAGATTTTTTAGAGACTTGTTTGAGTTGAAAATGATACTCCACCTTGGATAGTTGATTCGAGGGCAATTAATCATGTTTGTTCTTCTTATCAGATGCTTAGTTCTTCAAGGAGACTTGCCAATGGGAACAATCAATGAGAGTGGGAATAGGAGTGGTTGTTTTAGCAAGAGTAGTGAGAGTTGCAAAACTTTATTTTAGAAATAAGTTTTTAATGTTGAACAACCAAAACCCAAGAAGCCAAAGGTTTCTTCCAATGATGAAACATACCTATGGCACCTTAGATTAGATTATGTTAACCTTGATAGGATTAGTAGACTAGTAAAGGTTGGTCCTTTAAGAGAACTAAAAGTTAGTTCTCTACTGGTTTGTGAATCTTGTCTTGAATGTAAAATGACTAAAAGACCTTTCTTTGCAAAAGGCAAAAAGGCCAAGGAACCACTTGAGCTAATACATTCGGACGTCTGTGGTCCATTGAATGTACAAGCAAGTGGTAGTTACGAATATTTTGTCACATTTATTGATAATTTTTAGGGTATGGATACATGTACCTAATGCAAAGAAAATCTAAGACTTTTGAAAAGTTCAATGAACTCCAAGCAAAAGCTGAAAAGCAATTAGAAAAGATGGTGAAGACTCTTTGATCTGATCAAAAAGGGGAATACCTTAATACTGAGTTCAATGATTATTTGATTGAACATGGTATTCTATCACAACTCACTACACCTGGAACACTGCAACAGAATGGTGTTGCCGAGAAAAGAAATTGAACATTGCTTGATATGATAAGATCCATGCTCAGCTATTCATCAACACCCACTTCATTCTGGAGATATGCGCTACAAACTATAGTATATCTTCTAAACATGGTTCTATCTAAGTCTATTCTAAAAACACCTTTAGAATTATAGAATGGTCGCAAACCTATGGTCGCAAACCTAATATGCGACATATCCACATAGGGGGTGTCCAACACATGTGTTGAAAGGAAAGACCGGGAAGTTGGAACCATGTTTTGAAATATGCTTATTGTAGGATACCCAAAGAGAACGAGGGGAGGTTTGTTTTATAGTCCAAAAGAAAAGAAGATATTTGTATCAACAAATGCTATTTTGCTCGAGAATGATTATATGACAAACTATAAACCTCGTAGCAACATTGTATTTGAAGAGTTACTTTTTGATCAAATCAAACCACAACTGGCAACCGTTGTTGAAGGACAAAATGAGGAGACCACAACTCCAAATTAGGATGTCATACCACCTCAACGTAGTGGGAGGCTTATGAGACCACCTGCTCGCTACAAGGAAATTAGAGAAGCACATGTTGTTATCTTTGATAATGGTGAGGATGATCCATTGACATATCGTCATGCAATGGAAGATTCTGAGAAGGAAAAATGGCTAGTAGCTATAAACCTTGAAATGGAGTCTATGTACTAAAATTTAGTATGGGAACTTGAAGACCTACCTGAAGGGATAAAACCTATAGGGTGCAAATGGATTTACAAGAAGAAAAGAAGAGTGGATGGGAAAGCTGAGACTTTCAAAGCTAGGCTTGTAGTAAAGGGTTATACCCAAAAGGAAGGAGTTGACTTTGAAGAAACTTTCTCACTTATAGCTATGCTTAAATCCATTTGGATTCTTTTATCCATTACTGCATGTCATGATTACGAGATATGACAAATGGATGTCAAGAATGCCTTTTTGAATGGCTATCTTAAGGAAAGCATCTATATTGTGCAACTAGAAAGGTTTGTAGCAAAGGTCAAGAGCAAAAAGTTTGCAAGTTGCAAAGGTCCATCTACAAACTCAAGCAAACTTCAAGATCTTAGAACTTAAGATTTGATGAGGCGATCAAGTCTTATGGTTTTAATCAAAATATTGATGAACCTTGTGTATACATGTACATCAAAGAGAAGAAGGTGGTCTTCTTAGTTCTTTATGTAGATGATATCCTACACATTAGGAATGATGTAGGGATATTATCTAATGTAAAGAAATGACTCACCAACCAATTCCAAATAAAAGATTTGGGAGAGGCAAGTTACGTTCTTGGAATCTAACTCATAAGAAATCACAAGAACAAACTGTTAGAGCTATCTCATGCATCATACATTGATAACATGCTTGTCAGATTTTTGATGCAAAACTCCAAGAAATACAATTTACCTGCACATCATGGAGTTTATCTTTCAAAAGAGCAGTGTCTTAAGACATCTTAAGAGAAAGAAAACATGAGACGGGTACCCTATGCATCTGCAGTGGGAAGTATAATGTATGCCATGCTGTGTACAAGATCTAACATTTGCTATGCAATGGGTATAGTCAGTTGACATCAATGCAACCCAGAATTAGATCATTGGGTGACGGTTAAGCACATTCTCAAGTATCTGAGGAGAATGAGAAATTATGTACTAGTATATTCTAGTGAGAATTTGATTCCCACTTGATACACTAATTATGATTTTCAATCAGACAAAGACATGTAAATCTACATTTGGATCAATGTTTACTTTTGGTGGTCGAGCCATAGTTTAGAGAAGCATTAAACAATCATGTATTGCTTATTCGACTATGGAAGTTAAATATCTGGCTGCTTGTGAAGCAGCTAAAGAAGCTGTTTGGCTCTGTAAGTTCTTAAATGATCTAGAAGTCATTCCAGGTATGGATAAACCACTCACACTGTATTGTGATAACAACGGTGCAGTGGAAAATTCAAGAGAACCTAGAAGCCACAAAAGAGGAAAGCATATAAAGCAAAAATATCATTTGATCAGAGAAATAATACACAGAGGCGATGCGGAAGTTGTGAAGATAGCGTCGGATAACAACCTTGCCAACCCATTCACCAAGATGTTACCTACAAAGAGCTTCAAAGGACACTTAAAAGGCTTAGGTCTTAGAGACATGTCTCGCTTGCTTTAGAGCAAGTGGGAGATTGTTGAGTTTGATACCCTATAAGTTGTGACATTATATATATTGTTAATAAATAAATAAATAAAGTGACATTTATAATTATTTTGGTTGCATATATGTATTAAGAATACATTTATAAACATCAAGAAAATTCCATAATTATTTGGTGAATATAAATTTAGCATATAAGTGTTATATGCTTAGGGATAAAATTTATAGATAATAATCTAAATAGTCCGTAATAATTAATTAAAGTTTGAGATCTTTAATTAAATATTACAAGTACAGTCCAATCTCATTTGGAACAAAATAGTCTTATCTGTTATTAATATAGAGACATTAGATTGGAGGTACTTTATACAATGAGATTATATAGGACTGGACTAGATAAATTATGAATCTCTAATAATCATCCGTTACAAATAGAGTATTCAAATTATTACTATGATGATCATATATTTGACAATCTTAATCTTGAGTATTTATTAAACTCCTATTTATAACATTATGTTTTTTGATTTGCATTGTAAGATTTGTCTAAACACATATCATAACTTAGCATCTTGGAAACATAATGTAATAAATAGTTGGGAATAATATTATACAGATATGAAATCCATTTCTTCCTTATGGCAATTAGAAAATAGTTCTCTTGAATGATAATTTGAGGTTTGAATAGTAGAGCACTCGTTCGTAATAAGATTATGAATTAACTGTTCATTAGAGAATTATTGTAACTCAAGGATAAAGAAATAATAAGAAGATAAACAAAAATTGAACCTCACTCCTATTATGAACTATTTATGGAGGACTGACTTATATGTAATGATTATATCAATAGACTACTCGCTGATTTTCTTTAAGCAATTCTCACTATAATCTCAAGAGTTCAATTTTAGGTTTTTAGTGAGTAACACTAAAACTAATAAATTTGGCATATTAATTAAAGAGTTTAATTAATTATTAAATTTATTGGAGCTTGAGTTATAGGTCCATAGGTGCCCAATGCTTCCTCCATAACACTGTATTGGATTTTATGTATAAAATGAATTATATATATTTATTTTAGAATTACTGAATTTTCAATTAATTATTTCACACTTAAGATACTAATGTGATATAGAACAAAGTTCTCTGTGACACATAATATAATATGATAAATGTTATCACATTTAACTGAGTATTAGTTAATTAATTAATTTAAAATCTATTGTTAAATAAATATGATATATTTTTGAATTTATATATATAAAAGATTTAATTATATTATAATATTATAATAAAATCACATATCATTTTTATGATAACGTGATATTATCTTAAAAAAAGGAAAGAATATTATATATATATATATATATATATGATATAGAATCATGATAGCCCATGATTCGTTTTTTTAAAACACACATATATATATATATATATTTATTAATAAGAATCACGTAATCGTGGTTCAATTTAAAAAAAAGGGATAAGGATAATGTAAAGTTTATCCCTTCCCCATATATCTGATATGGTGGTTATTTCAAATTTAAAGTAAATTAAAATTAATTGAAAAGTAACTAACTGCTCATATATAAAAGATAGAGATAACAGTTATCTCTACAAAACCAATCTTTTTCATGTAACTTTTGTAGAATACTTAGAGAGAAAAATTGAGAGTTCTCTAAAAAAAAGGGTTTGCTATCTATGTATTGAGTACATAGCAGATCCAGAAAAGTGTGAGTCTAATTCATTCTTGCAATTTGATGCCCACTCATTTTTCTATTAATGTGGAGGCTCATTTTTCTATTGATATGGAGGCTTGGCTTGAAAAATCGTAGTGTCAAAGAGGAAAGCTAGGATACCCTGATAGGTCTTCAAAAGGTTGGTAAAAATTTCTCAAAGCTTTCTATTATTAATTAAAATTATATAGCTATTCCCGATGAACAAAGTTTTCAAAAAATTTTTGTTTGTCTATGATCTGTTTTTTCCATTGCATTTCATATTTAATTTCAACACTATTCACAGTATTTTATGTTAGGAAATTTACGTTTCCCATTAGGCAACATATAATATATCAATTATATTAAAGTTATTTAATTATAAAGGATTTTTTATTAAGTGGTCTAATTGGGAAAAGCTCACAAACTTCATGGATGATAAAATCCATGAAGGCCTTACAAACGTAGGGAGGACCATAATATGTTGCTATCCCTATTGTCCCAACTGCTAGAATCCTAAATAAGCACAAGATTAGTGCCATGACTAAGAAGAAATGCTTAATCACCATATTCAGTGTTAATTTGTTTGTACTGGGATACCATGGTAATTTTATTCTGAGATTTAATATAATCAATAATTTGTTTGTACTTTCAGGACTTCTCAAAACCAACGAGGCCATATGCTACATTTTATTTTCCTTTTTGATAATTGTATATGCTATACATTTGTCCTTTGTACTAATTAGAAAATTAAAAAAAAAATCTACTTAAAAGAAAGAGAATCCATTTATAATATAATGTTCTAACTAATCTTAGGTTTCCTTAGTTTGTAAAAATTAATTTTGAAGAGTTCGTTGGTGTAAAACAATCTACTAGATTATTTAGCAAAAGAAAAAAATTAAAATAGTATAGAATATAAAATTCTATGTTGGCTCATTTTCTTTCCTAAATGATCAACATAGTAATTCCATTTAACATAATAAAAAGTATAATAGTAAGTCAAATATAGATGGCGCAATATGAGTACACTATCCATCAAAGTAAACATTCAGCCAGATCATTTTGAACTGGGAGAAACACACCAATACAAAAGAAACAAAATATAGCACCACACATGGGTCAAGTTTTTATTATAGGATAGGTGAGTTAGAGAATGTTGTCTCCCTCAAGGATTAAAATCTAAAAGCTAGCTAATTACCACAACTATAATGACCAAGCTTTATTAAGGCAATTTAAATTTAAAGAAAAATAAATAAAAGATAAATAAACTAATGAAATCAATTAAACAAAACCAAAAACAAAGGAAACAATTTGTAATATGGAAAATCTATGTATAATGTGTCTAGGAACTTGATTTAGCTTAATTCTTCCTATGCTCTTTTGTGACTATTAACTTCATTCCATCCAATTCATTAATCTGGGCACTAAGTTCACCTTGCTACCTCTTCCAAGCGTCAAATGAGATTATATGTATAAATACCCCAATTGATATCCTTATCTAACTTGATTACCTACACGTTCATTAAACTCCACCCTTAGATTGATTATCATGGCATTGATCACCTCCTGGCCTCATAAAAACCAAGATTTTGAAGTCGATTATCTAAGTATTCTCAGCATTCCTAGGTCTCAACAACAAAAAAGACTACATTTCCCAAGTAACGATAAATGAGTTAATCTCTCCCAAGCATTGAAATTCATAATTAATCGCATCAACTAATTCATTGGCCAAATAAAATAGAAGCATTAAGCATAGAGAATCATAAATGAAATTGAAACAGAAATTACATTAACAACCAACAAAATAACCAAAACATAATCCAAAGCAAACTATATCAAGCCCTAGAATAGGAAATTTAAGCAAACATAAACAAATCTATTACTAATCTTTTCATGAAATCCATAAAAATAAATATGTTTAACACACAAATACAAGTACAAATACAAAGTTCAATCAAGACTAGGGTAAAGAGAAAGGAAGAAGAAACTCTTTGTGAAGATGAACTTCAAGCCATGAATCCTCTAAGAATCTTCAGCTTCAAGTTTTTTCTCTCTCTAGAATTTCAGCTCTCACACTCATGAGTTTCTTCTTCCAATTCCTTTACAATTTGTACAAAACCCCAGACGGCTTTTTATATGGCTTCAAAGACATAGGAAATTCTACCTCAAATTAGCCTCAAAATTAGCACAAAAATGGGCCAAAAAGGCACACATGCAAGGGTAGGAGAAGAATGCGTTCGGCCACACACTACGCAAATCTCGAGCTAGGGCGAAACAAGAACACGTGCGGCCACGAGCTCTAAAATGGTGCGGCCATGCATGTCTGGCTGCCTTTGAGCTGATGCTGAGCTCACATGGTCACGGGATCTCTTTGCACTGTCGCATGAGCATTCTATGCTAGCATGCAAGGGCATGGAAATTTGCCATGCTAGGGCATGAAATAGAGCTGATTTATGCTTCAAAATTACTATTCTTAGCCTATAAAATAAAACAAAATAAAACAAAACTGAAAAGAAAGAAATCAAAATTAAACTAAACAAATAAAAAAACTAAACTAAAACAAAATAAAATATAACAAAATAGCACAATTAACTAAATTTTATTAGAAATAAAATAAACATAAAAACACAAAATAAAAACTATCAATTTACCCCAAAACTAACAAAATACATAAGTTAGGGTAATGAACAAATTCATCCTATCAATATCTGGTACAAAAATTT
>CAMOHE010043809.1:20255-35816 GCA_946598075.1 Artocarpus hirsutus | reverse complement strand
TCATAACATATAATTGTCCATAAATATAATTAAACACATAACATAAATTACATGAACATTTGAGCACATCAATTCCACGCGAGCGTCACCTGTCATAACACTTAGAATAAAATGGTTAGCACCATTTATCATATATCATAGCACATCATGAGTATATCACTTAACCTCATCATTAATATAACATTAACGTCGTCATTTACATAACATTATCCGTTACATCAAATTAGGCGGGCGTTACAGAAATAGAGCTGATTTATGCTTCAAAATTACTATTCTTAGCCTATAAAATAAAACAAAATAAAACAAAACTGAAAAGAAAGAAATCAAAATTAAACTAAACAAATAAAAAAACTAAACTAAAACAAAATAAAATATAAGAAAATAGCACAATTAACTAAATTTTATTAGAAATAAAAAAAACATAAAAACACAAAATAAAAACTATCAATTTACCCCAAAACTAACAAAATACATAAGTTAGGGTAATGAACAAATTCATCCTATCAATATCTGGTACAAAAATTTGTGGTCTCATTACTTGTCCAATCTTTCTTACTATGACACCTTAGTATCTTGAGATTATCAAATAATCATAACATGTGTTTTGGAATCCTTAGCTTTCTTAACTAAGGGTCAATATTGACAAAAAAAAAAAGGGACCAACAAAGTCTTAAAAGAAAATAAAAAATAAAAAATAATTAGGATTTTGAATGAAACTGTCCAACGTAGCTTAATTGCCCACCCCTGCCACCCACACCTATGGAAATGAGGGCTCGTCATGTCCTTCCCTTCCTTGGCCGAGGTCTCAACATGTCCATCTTTTTTGGTTAGTGCGCGTAGTTTCACAAAATTGACTTGTGGGTTAAACCCATATGACCACCAATTTTTTTTATTTTAATTTCTTTTCCTTTTATGAATTATTTATCATAGGGATATTTACCTTTTGAAACATTTTATTTTAGATTTATTCCAAAAACTATATTTTTGGTTTTTATCTCATCATGAATATACCATCAAATTACATTTAATACATAAATTTATACCTTATCTCGGTCAATAATTGATTTTAACCTTTAAAATGATTGGATTATCCTCAAGTAAAAGAGAAAAAAGAATTAAACTTCAAAAATAAGAGGAAGGAAACAAAAACATGCAAAAAAAAAAATCATTATAAGGGTACTCTAGATATTTTTTAGGTCAATTTTGTAGATCAGAACCAAAGTTTTGTTAAAGTTTTTTTTATTTTTCTATTTGAGTGTATTTTGGGCATTTTCTTAGGTCAAAATTAAAGGTTGACCAAGAAACAATATAAGCTTATGTTTTAAATCTAATCTGAAGGTATATATTAAATGATATCAAAATCTAAATATATAATATTTAAATAAACTAAAAGAAAGGGCGGCGTAAAAATTCAATAACCACCCCTTATAATAAATACTCCATCTCACTATGTTTTTGTTAAATGAATTATAGTCCATGGACTTTAAATTATGGATCGAGTATAATGCTATATGGTATAGACTACGGACAATAGACTTGAAGTCTTTAGCTTTATTCTACCTCTGATTGTTTCATTGACATTTTTCTTAAGAGTGGCGATTTGTGTTAATAGATCATATTCAATCACCTGTTTATTAGTTGTGTCAGAAAGCATCAACCTGAACAAAACCTATTTATCAAATCTATCAGAGAATGTTAGCCCAAACACAACTCATTTATCAATCATGTTAATCATGTCACTCGTATATCCCATTTAAATTGATCTATTGAATAAATAATTAATACAATTACGTCATGTTTAAGTTTACCTGTAAGTTATAAACTTCATAATATTTATATAAAAGTAAAGTTTTTTTTTTTTAAAAGTAAAGTTTGTTTGATGCATTATATAAACTTTTATATCATATAATATAAAATTAAGTTTCAAATCATACATATGGTTAATCATGTCAATACATATCAATCATATTATGATGGTAAACCTTAATACGACTAGTTTGTTAATCGTTTTAGTAGTATGTGTCAAGCCATTATTGACCCAAATTTTATTTAAAGTTAACCATCATCTAACTTTGTGTGGATTTTATGTTGTGTTATTATACTATGATCCAAATTGTTGCCCCTAATTTGTCTTACTTGTTTGAATTCATATCCTTCTCTTTTTAGTTTTATCCCTTCAACATCATGGCAGGTTGATTTATTTTATTCAAATTATTGGATTCATGTTAGGGACATTTCTCTATATTATGTTTTATAATTTGTTAAATAAAGACATAATTGGATTGATAAGTTGTTGTTTGATAGTATTTTAGAATTCATTGTTTAATAAATTAGAAAGCATAGAAAAAATATGAATAATTTACATAAGTATAATTGTTTCAAGCTTTTTACTTATTCGCCCAACCCACCTACACTATGTTGTTTTATTTGGTAATTTTGGACATTTTCTTTCCGATACAAACTTCTAAAATTACCAAAATTAATCAACAAGGAAAACATGAAACTTAAACAAAAATAAGATGAAAAAAAAAGGGGACCCCCCCACGATGCAACCCAAGTTCCTTTCTCTCGACATGCTATACTCATAACTATGGGCTATTATTTGAGAGTAATTTTGTAATAATAAAATAGTTATTAAAGTTTGTTAATTTTAACTATGTGTGCTCCACTCATCAACTCACATGCTTCCCCTAAAGAAATAGTAAGGGTGAACATAAAATCCAAGAATCCGATGAATCTAATTTAACCCACTTAATGAAATCTGAAATAATCGAAATCTGACGAATCCGAATAAGAATTTACATTAACCCACCCAATCCGATTTTAGTTGGGTAGGTTTGGGTTAAGTTTTTCATAATCTGAAATTATCTGAACCTATCCAATCATATATATAATGTTTACAATTCTACTTCCATTCTGATCATCAGAGGCTAATCATAGGTTTAGATAGAATAATGTGGTTTTATTATAGTTAATTAGTCTAGGGGGCATTGTTAGGGATGTAGGTTAAGATAAATAATCCCCTTGTAACCAACTACAATTATTATCCAGCTTGGTTTACCTGAGCAAGTGGTAATTATGTATGCATGTTGTGGGCATTTCTGGCCAAAAAAATATATGTACAACCTTGTTGGAACGACCACATAATGTGGACGGTCAAACGTAACTTGCATTGATTTCATACGTAACTCATCATACAAAATGGTTGAAAAATCAAGTTTTTATTCTGATTATGTATGGGTATTCGCATAAATCAAACATGATCTATATATTCCCAAATCATCTAAGCTTTTAAAAATATGACTTCTATTCGAAATTTGAAACAGTGATGACTTCCTAGATTTCTAGTCAATCTCGTGAAACAGAGAATTCACTATTTCATATGCCTATTGACAGGTAGAACTCATTAGCAAATAATCTCTCACAAATTCTTCACCACGTTCAATCACTTACAAGGAAAAGAATAAAAAAGCAAGCAAAGTAAATAAGAAATGAAGAGAGGAATCTAAGGTGACTTATCATATGTGAGTAATATAGTTGAACATGGTCGTCAGGGTCTCTTCTTCCATCGAAGAAGGGAATGTAAGGTGACTCAAGCTTTGGTGGTAAGGGAACGGTCATTATTTCATCAATGAATGGATGACCATCTTCATCATTCAAGTCTTCATATTCATAGCCTTATTGGGCCACCATCCTATTTACACATTCAATCTAGCAAGTAAATTTAGGTAGTATATCACTTCTTTACTGTATATCACTATTGTGTTTTGCCACTTATTTTTTATTCATTTCATTCATACCAATTCTCCTAGCCCAAAGGGCCAAAATGTCCATAGTTATTACTTGTTCACCTAAACTCTCATCCAAAATACTTATGATCAATTATGTCTCTATATTCTTTGGAAGTAGTATATTTTAAACTTTTTCATAAAAGTGGTAAGATTGAAAAACAATGCCACAGAAGTAGTATTTCTCAAATCAACCCCATGCATGTGCATATTGTCATCAAGACTAACCACTTATGTCCAAACATATTATAAATTGTAGGCCTATCTCTGTCTCGCTTCAATATTTTTTTTTCATATCAACTCCTTGGGCATTCCTGTTAGACTTAGTACCTTAAGGGCTAAACAATATCACCATTTGTGAGACATTTGATCAATAAAGAATTTATTATTTATTTATATATCATTATTGCCTTCTGTATATTCATTTATGATGAATGTATGAGAAGCAAACTAAGTTTGAAACTGTCATTCTAAACCTTTAAGGTCATGCATATGATAGAGATTATGCAGAACATATGAATCTTAAGGTGATAGTTTAAATGTAAAGTTCTATAATTGAGGGAATAAAGTTGAGCACTTTATTCATGTTAAGATTATTATATTGTCTACATCCCTAACGGGAGATGACTAGTCTTGATCATCAAAGTTGGAACTCTATGAGTAAAGACATTAGTATATTATTGTCACTAGTAATGATATATTGGATCGAGACTAAAACTGATTTGATTTAATTAATAATTCTGTTTGAATAAATCAATTCACTTTAGACAACCATGTATGTTACATCTTAACCTTGAAATGGATCAATAGGTTCATATTATGGACCTATGTCTTTTAATGCAAAGGGTGACATCTTGAATTATATGAGGGGTATGTATATCGGTACATTAAAGACATGACTCTTAAAGACATAGTCCTGTAATTCATAGATATAGAATCTATAGCTCTTTAGTAGAGTTAATGATATCCTCTTATAAGCATTATCTTTGAATTGAAAAACTAGAGAGCTCAGCCATTTTGGATATATATGTATAACCTAGTGGTTTATTATTTGTATTGGTTATATATACTAAGTATTTCAATGGTGGTGAAATAATAAAACATAAGATAAATATAGTTGGAAATATAAAACAGAACTTGGCCGATTACAGATATCCTATGGGAATGTTGTACATCATGATACGTCATGGACAAAAAACCTATTGGAGTTTTGTGATCTTGTATATAATTCAAGAGTGTAGCTCTGAGCTTAATGAAGTAGTATTAGAGTTGATAATTGTAAAATGAGCATGTCTAGGAGACTCATACCATCAAAGTAACATGGTTAGAATTATTGTTCAACATCAAGAATAATTATTCTTAGTTTTCTCTTGTGGTTACAAGAAGACTCATTCCCAAAAGGAAGATTGAATGACGTGTGCCTATTCGCATTCCAATTGTGGAAAAGAGAATAGCAAGAAAGACAAATTGGTTGAGGCTCATTTAGACGTAATTCTCACGTAGCAGATCTCTAAAATTAATTCAATCAGAGCTGTGGTTATCGGTCTTCTAGAGGTACGAAGATCTAAAAATAATATATGATATATAACATGCCTAACTCCATTCTACAAACTGGCTTTATTTAAAATTTTTTAGAATTCCGCTACATATTTGTTTTCCAACAATTCCATCTCGGTGGTCGAGGTAGATGACAATCTTGGGTTGATTATTGACTTTTTCTCCTTCGGCTTAAGCGGCGGTAATTTTTTACTAGGCCCGTCTCTGTTTGCTTCCCTGAGATCCTGTTGCCTAGGTCCTTCCCGTCCATCGTGATCTTATATCTTTGTTCCCTCGACTTAGTCCTCTCTGGCTTGTTGGTTTGCTAGACCAGGATTGTTGTTCGCCGGGGGCTGATTATTAGGATTGCTGTTGTTTCAATAATGGCAGGTATGTTGTTGAGCCGCTCTTCAATTTGGGCGAAGGCTTGCAACAAATTGGTCAGTTGTTCGTACTAGTTAGCCTGTGGTGTTGGAGGCACTAGAAGTGTAAGAGGCAATAGAGGGGGTAGGTTGTTCTGGCCAATTGATCCACCAAAATTGCGTGTCCTCACCATTACGGTGAGGAGAGATTCCTCTAGAATTAAAATAAAGGACTTGGACCCTCCTAGCGCCAATAGTTGAACAACAGAACTCGTCAACAAATACTCTCTCACGAATTCCTTTTAGTCTTTCAAAAGAAAAAGAACAAACACAAAAGGACAATAAACAAGAACACACGAATTTTTATAATGGTTCGTCTCGATTGAAGGCTTCGTCCACTGATGCTTTCTTGAAGGAAGGAGATTTCACTTTAAGAAAACAAACTACAAAGTTAGTACTAGGGTTTTTTTAGCCAAGAATACAAAAGTTAGCCTTTGTTTATGGTTTAACTGAACGAATTTTAAAACTTCGTATGCTAATCTGATCGTGTCCAACAACATGCAGTGTTTCATCCTCAACATTTTTTTTTTTCTCGGACATTTAATGGCATTGAGACCAAGTCTTGTACAAGAAACAATTGCACAAATCAAGGTATTGAAAGACATTTCGGGAAAAGGTTAAGTTTTCACGGAAAGCATACAAAAAATAATATGATTTACACGTTTCGCTTCTACCCCAAAGGATCTATACACACGAGTGGGGATAGAGGGTCCTGTATTAATGTACTCCGATCCTAATCAAGTTAAATGTTGAAAGTTGGTTAGACATGATTGCGCAAACCTGTATTTGAAATTTGATGGCACCAAGAATCTTCGGTATTCAGCAAAACCAACCGTTGCCACTTTTCTGCAGGAAAATCGACTGCACGAGCATGATATCCAAAATTGCTGGTAATTTTTCAACCCATCATAACCTTCCCAAGAATTGAAATTGTTGCAGGTTCTCTGAGGCGGGAATCTTGTCATGTTTCTTGAGCAGGTTTGGACTTGAAGATCTTAGCAACCGCCTGATGAAGGTTCTCTTCCTCAAATGGTTTCGACACATAACCATCCATCCCACATTTCAGGCACTCGTCGCAGGTGGCATGGATGACATCAGCAGTCATGGCTAGTATTGGCATGTGCCACTCGCCATCAATAGTAGATCCACCGTTCACTTGCTTGTTTGCCTCGCTCTCCGTCTGCCGAATTCGACGGGTTGCCTCAAACCTGTGATCAGAACATGTATCTGTAAACTGACAATAAACCTTCAAAATCTTTCAGTTTATTTTCCAGAAAACAGCTAAAATTTGCAAGCTAAAAAAATGCAGGAAAATGCAGGCATTTTTATTAGATATATAATGAAGGGAAAAAGGCTGCAAAATGAGTAGTGAAATTATCTTCAATAGTCAAAAAATAATGTCCGCAACATACCCATCCATTTCTGGCATCTGAATATCCATGAAGCAAGCATCAAAACCATGTGGTAGTTCAAGCAACTCGAGTGCTCTTTTTCCACTATCAGCACACTCTACAAGAGCTCCGAATTTCTTCAGCGCACCTGCAGCAACTCTCCGGTTAACAATGTTGTCATCGACCACCAATATTTTCTTTCCACAAAGCAGGTTCTTAAAAAAAGAAGATTCATTTGGCATGTCCTTTCCTTGCTGCGTCTTCTTGCCTATCCCCACCTGCTGAAGACATGCAGCTACCATACTTGCTCTCAATGGTTTCATGATCACAGTATCTGCAAAACCTGTAGCCTTTGCCTTTTCAAACTCTGCACTACTAATATTGGTGGCAAGAAGGATCATCTTAGGCAACTTGAATAGATGTCCATTCGGTTTCCAGTCCAATTGTATTGTGTTTAAACCACCATCTTCAGCAGACATCCATGACTCTTTCTCAACTAGAATTAAACCAGGCTGCACAACATTTCTGCAGGATGCGACCAAAAAAAAAGTTTCAGGTGGGAAAATACGTCAACCCAATTCAATAATAAATAAATTCTACTGCCTATCTATTCCAGAGTTTTCATCTGCATTCAAGAATCTATTTCTTTTATGACCTGTTGAGGGCCAATATTATTCAACTGCTCAAGACATAACTTCAGCTCAATTAAAATTGCACCTCAAAAAAATAGAAAAACTCCTGATCAGTCTTTTATGTGTCAAAGAACGACGTCAAATTTTTTGTAGTTCATGCTGATATAAAATTTCACACACACACACACACACACACAAATATTATTCAACTGCTTAAGACATAACTTCAGACCAATTAAAAGATTATTTGCTCACTCGCTCGCTCGCACGCACGCACTCCTTAGCTGTAGTCCCTGAGGAGTATATATTCCCATACGTTGATGGATTCTATTATGGTTAGAGTAAGCAACCAACAGATGAAAGGTGTCGTATAACAAATCTAGTTTTTCTTATATCACCCCTTAACTTCTTCTAACTGCCAGATTTACTTTATTCCTATTTTAACAGTTAGACATGACCAGAGGGAACGGTCCTCTGAGGGACAACAGCCTTGGCACATATAGATATATACACGCACAAACATATACATGAATCATACATAATTCAAGAAGCTTACCCAGGGATGACAGAACCATTTTTTGAACATGAAGCAACCGCCATTTTTATGCTACTAGTAACTTCAACCAGGATACCAAGTCTCTTCAGATGATAACTCGTGACAGCAGCTCTTACAGGTTTTCCATCGACCAATATTACTTGTAGTCCTCTAAAACCAGAAGGCAGATCTTCAGAAATAGGTTTTTTCATTTCGTTGAACGCACTTTTCTTGCACCTTTCAAAAACAGCAGTGAACGAAAATGTACTTCCAATATGAGGTCGACTTACAAAGTTTATCTGACCACCCATCCGTTCAACCAGACACTTGCTGATGCTCAAGCCTATACCAGTCCCCCCATAGTGTCTAGAGGTTGAGCTGTCCGCCTGCACGAAGGGCAGGAAAATGCGATCCTGAGCTGATAACGGAATCCCAATTCCAGTATCCTCCACACATACCATCAAAGTAACATGGTCAGAAGCTTCGAAAGTGGGGGCCGCTCTGTTACTTGAAGAATCAGACCTGAATTCCTCATCAGCAATTAGATGTCTGAAGGTTTCCCAACAATTCCGTTCATCAGCTGCTTCATGACCACTTAAGGTTTTAAACTGACGGCCCCCAGACGTCAGTAAACTTTCCTCTGATCCTCCATTCAAACAAGGCTCGTTTATTACAGCCTTTGAGGGTTCAGCTAGATGAACTTTGACAAATATATGCCCCCGTTCAGTGAACTGCCAAGTGCTTAAGTTAATAAATAATCACTCATATCAAGAAGTTCAGGTGCAAAGATAACATTACACATATGTGGAAAACTAATGCGGCCGATTAAAAGTTCAACTCAGTAAGTGTTGTTTGAAATTTGATCATAAACTTCAACAAGTCATTAACCCAAAACAGACTAACAAAAGATTTTAATGATCCCAGTTCAGTTCTTGAATCGTGTCCATACCTTTACAGAGTTGCCCACAAGATTCGTAACAATTTGTCTGAATCTCCCAGGATCTCCCATAACAACAACTGGAACTTTGGCAGAAACGAACACTGCCAACTTCACTTCCCAGATTATATATCCAAGTGGAGAATTGTGAATTACAAATCCATCATCGGTTGAAACCAAAGAAAAGGGAAGACCAAAAAAAAAAAATCAAATTAGTTGGATCATTACACTGTCTTTTTGCAGAAAGGAAGAAGCGAGAAATTTTCACAGTATAGGTCATAATTGCTTAAGTTAACTACAATTTACCTCAACACCCTTGTTTCTAGACTTCTCAGAAAACAAAGAAAGGACATCATCGAGTATAGAACGGAGATCAAAGGGAACTGCCTCAAGCTCTAGCTTCCCAGCTTCAATTTTTGCACGGTCAAGCACTTCGTTTATCAATGCTATCAATGCCCGTCCACAGACTTGAGCAGTTTGAGCAAAATCCCTCTGGGTTGAACTTAAATCTGTATCTAAAAGCAAACCAAGCATTCCTGCAATCACGTGTAGGTGTTAAATACATAGCTGACACGAAAGTTTCAATCTTGACACGATATTATCTTGACCAACTAATGAGAAAAAAGGTAAAAAGAAGGAATCATTAACATACCAAGGACGCCATTCATGGGTGTCCTGATCTCATGGGAAACCGTGGCAAGAAACTAAGACCAAAAGAATAAGAAATACTCAGATCAGATCACAAAGTTGTAGCACAAAGCGAGGATTAACCGAACTTAAGGACATGTTGGAAAACTACCTGGGATTTAGCAACATCAGCAGCTTCAGCACGGACTTTCAGTTCCTGCATTTCATGGAAATCATCCTCAACTTTAACTATGTGAATTGCCGCTCCATATAAGATATAGCCCACTAATATACAGATCATGAAGAACAAAGACGAAGTGGTAATCGCTGTCCATGATGTGGGTGCCTTCTGATGATATCTGTCCAAAATTCAATAAGAAAACACCAAGTTTGATAAGACCACTAATGATGCTCTATATTCTAATATGCCGTTAATGATTGTCTGCCCATACCTGCATATCATCTTGTGCTTTCTGAATGGATCTCCAAAATCAAGTTTGCTTTCATGTATCAGAGACATGTCCCCATCTTGATTTTGGTGACCATACATGATTAGGGGATCAGAAGAGTTTGTGATATCATATACATAAACCAAAATGGCTTGATTCCCGGCAAGTTGCCCAAGCAGCTTCTCGACAAGGGACTCAACATCGAAGGATCCACCAAGGTATCTGTTGTCAGCGTAAATTTCATTATATAGACAAAGACAACAAGAATTCCACATTCAAAAACGCACAAAATTAATGTTAGCAAAAAATCCTACTCATTCTCCAATGAGGACACATAGAAAGAAGTGCAAAAGAACCAAAAATGAAAGATAGATCTGAAGATGATAAATTGGTCAGTTTGGAGGTAATGGTTTATGACCACAGTAATCTTACAATTAAATTTTACACTAAGAACATATTTCAACTTTTATGGTTCTCTTGGTTCTGAATAGCAAATTTCTAGGTTAGAGACGGTGGATTTCATCAAAGGAGACCTATTGACCAAATGCAATTGATGCCCTGCAAATTATTAACCAAAGGAAAAAAAAAAAAAAAAAAAACGTGTCCCCTTTAATTGCAAAGTGTATCTAGAAAACTTTGACTTTTCAGATAAATATGAGGCCCTAACAGCGCAGTGGACCTTAAACAGAAGATCTTAGCCAGCAACCAGCTTCTGAAACATAAAAAGATCTCTGACTGCTCGTTGAAATATCGTGTGGTTAAAGAATCTCTACCACCTCAAACTTCCATTGTATATGCTAATAGACATGGTCAAGAAGTAATAGATAGCACGTACAGAATCATTAAATTAAACCCGCTGAAATTAAAATGCAACACGTCTCTCTACTTAAGATTGCTACTTACTGTGCACATCCCAATCTACTACCTAACTTGTCTTTCAAATTTTTAATAAGAATCTAATTCGTATTATACGCCAGTAACTTGAGCAAATAAATTATGCGACTAGGAAACGTAAGCACATATAATTCCTCTTAAATAGCTGAATGCACAGACTACTACATAGAGAAGGAATCTACTGCTTGCCCCAAAATCGTTGACAAACTTACCCAGCAGTTGCTTCGATGCGCTCTTTTACCGTAGGATGTGAAGAGAGCTTGGATTTGTAAACAGGGAAAGTCAACACTACACCAAGATGATGAGAACCCAGCAACCTGAAGGGACTTGTTAGAACAGCCTTCCCAGTAGCCCTAGCCCTCAAGATGTTTTCTCTGTCTTCCTGCAGATGATAATCCATAGTCAAACGAAAAACCAAGCTCAGAGCTTACCCGAAACTAAAACGTCTAAAACACCACAAACGAATCAGGTCAAACGATTAGCACCTCCCCAGACATCATGTCCAGTGACTCAATGTATGAAACAGTTTCCTGAGAAAAGATGACTGGCGCATACTCATCCCGCACGGGGGATGGCTCTTTCTCCATTGTCTTTATGGTCCAACCGTGTTGCCTCTCAAAACTCTCCCTCTCCGAATTCACCACTCTTTGTGCATAGGCCACCCCACTCAGTAGAGGCCTCTCAAAGGCTGTACAGGCCGTGTACTCAGCAAAAGTCTCCTGCAAAAACACAAAAATGCCATACACTACTTGTTCATCTTGGTTCCAACTTCCAACCAATATGTAACAAAACTGACCAATCCAAGAACAACACATCTCACTAAACTAAAATAAACCCAAAAATTATAAATTTTCCTGAAACCAAAAAACAACAGCAAAAAAGACATACTAATAATTTCTTTCGGCTTTTTTTTTTAAAAAAATTATAATAATAAAAGGCAACAAAAATCTTGCAAAAACCTATTCAATTGCAGAAGGGTTCTCGTAAGTAATGACCAATTCAACAACAATAAATCTCACTAAGCTAAAACACACCCAGAAATTTCCCAATTTTGTTGGTACCAAAAAACAACAGCAAATAAGACATACTAAACAACTTTTTTGGGTTTTTTTTTTTTTTTTTGGGCAAACATAACAAAAAGAGAACAGAAAATCTATCACAAACCTGATCAATTGCGGAAGGGTTCTTGTAGTAATGGAAGGTGGAAACGAGGAGGGCAAGGGCATGAACATGGTTGACACTAACAATAAACTGATCTTGTAACATCCTTGCCCTCTGATCACACATGCTTGTGAGCACCTCTTTCCTTCTCTCCTTGATATCAGCATCCAAATAATTGTAGATCAACATGCTAAAACATGCCATCACAAAAACCCAAAGCATGAGCAACTTTGGGAGCCAAGCTCTATAAGCCTGCACAAAGGTGTACCCACTTTTGGTCCCCATCTGCTCATTCAATCTCACAACCACTGAATGGTTATGGTTATGGCTATGGTTACGTTGGTTCTGCTTCTGCTGCTGCATCTTATTATTATTCTTCAAACCCATCAGAACAAAACCCAGAAAAACAATCTCTTTACTACCTCTTTTGTTTCTTCTTCTTCTTGCATTTCTAAGCAGAGAAAAAACCCATCAAGAAACGAAATTCGTCATTACCACATTGATTTTCTGTGATTCAATGGAAGACGCAGAATAGAAATAACAACTAGAGTTTGTCAAATTGACAAAAAGCTCTCCACTTTCCACTTCTTTGTAGAGTGAACAAAGAGAGAGAAAGAGACCGAGAACTCAGAGGCGAAAAAATCTCAATTTTCAGAGACAAGCATGGCTCTCAAAAGAAGCAAAACCGAAAATAAAAAAAT
Organism: Artocarpus hirsutus; assembly: GCA_946598075.1. NCBI lineage: Eukaryota > Viridiplantae > Streptophyta > Magnoliopsida > Rosales > Moraceae > Artocarpus > Artocarpus hirsutus. Next base: position 22,743 of record CAMOHE010043809.1, on the reverse strand, counting down.
GAAATAAAAATAATAAAAAAAGCTGAAATTTTAAAACAGCCTTTACATTTATCTCTCTCTCTCTCTCTGTCTAAAAACTGTGCTGTCTCGGGCTGTGAATGTTGAAAAGGAGGAGGAGTAAGGAGGAGATTAAAAAAATGGAGAGAACTCTAATCATGTTCCTCTCTCGTTCTCTCTCTCTCTCTATTCCAAAGCGTGAAGTTTAGTTGACACGAGAGAGGCAAGCAGACAAAGAAGAAGCACGTTCACTGGTTTTTCTTGTATACAATAATGGAAACCCAAAACAAAACACACAAACAGCTAAGCAAACACAACCTAGAAACACTCAGAGAGAAGCTCATAGAGAGAGAAAAAGAAGATATGGGTTTTGGGTGTTGTAGAGAGAGAAACAACGTTTTATTGTTTAAGTGTTTTACAATCCTGTAAAGAGAGAGAAACAGAAGTTGGCTGGTGGTAATGTAGAACGAACACTGAGAAGAAATTAGATGAACAGTTTAAGCTAAGTTAATAGGTCTTTTTTTTTTTAAGATGTGCATCTCTTTTTTCCTTTCCCTTTTCTTTTTTCTTTTCTTGTTTTTTTAATGCAGGCTTTCCTATGCTTTGCTTTTTAAAGCAAACTGAATCGAATTTTTTGGATTTTCACAGATACGCTCTTTCCCCAACACCCAACATGCTCTAAAACTAATTAGGAATTCTTTTCTTTCTTTCTTTCCTTTTTTCTTCCTGTGCGTCTCTCTCTCTCTATCTCTACAACCAATTATACAAATACACATAATAGTTTTTGCCCTTGTGTTTTTCCTTCTATCTACTAATGCTAATACGCTTTGCTGTCCCTCTCTCAGCTCACATTTTGGAAATTAGTTTTACTCTTTTTTATTTGCAATAGAAAATTTAGGAGAATTCACCAACATACTGTGAAAAATTTTTACCAACAACAAACGCGTAGTTTTTTTAGATTAGAATGTCATATTAATACATCTTAATTTTTAATCCTTAAATCAAATTAAAATTGTTTCATATTTAATTAAAGTATGTTAATTAAATAATCTGACAAGAATAGGGGTTTTTAATGCTCCACCAAAACATATTCCACGTAAGAGTTAGAGGGCACCTACACTAAACAAGGACAATATAAAAAGACCATCCGTATTCATCTACAAGTGTATCACTAAAATAGAATTGTGATGTGATAAAAAGTCCAAAAAAAAAATTATGTGATATCAATTATAACATATAAAACTTTTATATGTTAAAGTAAAAATATTATATAAAGCTCTCATATTTTATGCTTTTTAAACCAAATTATTAGTTCTAACTGTTCTTTTAAATAGCCGGTTATTTGTTCATGTACTCGTATAATTTTAGTATCAAATAATATGACAAGTGAATTAAAATTTAAACTATTTGATTTAGTTCTAATAATTTATGTTTTCTTAACATATTTTGCCGATTGGTATTAAAAATCTAGTAATCTACGGATGCATGAAAAAAAAAAAAATCAAAGTGCAGCTTTCTAATTAGAATTGTTTACATTGTATTGATCAATTAATGAAATCATCATGTCTTAAACTTTTTTAGGGGATAATCATAACAAAAATTCCTTTGTGATTAAGAAAGCAAAAACGCTAATGTGGATTAAGTATATGATAAGTTTTTGTATTTTTCTTTTTTTAGCTGTTTCTCTTTTTTTTTTCCCTTTTTTTTTCCATCTCTTAAGCTTAGAGAGCTATAGGATTTTGATATCAGATTGGTGGGAACTCCCCGAGGGAAGGCCAAAAATCACAATCACAAATCTCTGCGACAATGACACGGCGACAAGGCCCAGATTCTCATTCCCTCCTCATTTACCTCTATCCCCATCCTCTTTCTTCTAATTCCAAAACTACCCTCCTCTACCAACCAACCGCCCATTTCCCTTTGTTTTTTCACTCTGTTGATTTGTTTTCTTCAAAGTACTTTTTCTTTTTTTCCTTTTTTCCTTTTTCTTTTTTTTTTTTTCTTTTTTTTTTTTTGTTTAGGTTTCGTCAATGTACTTTCTTCTAGTTGATTTGGATTTAGAAGGGGAAGGGCGGAACTTTTGGCAGTTAAGCGGTTAGGATACATATAATTTTGAACCTTTTTGGTTAGGTTTCCGTAACCCCAACTTTTTTATCTGTTGGGTTATGTATTATTTTTTTAAAATTTTTGAGTTAATTAAACTTTCCTTTTTGAGCCTTTGAGTGTAGTTTCTTTTCCTTTTCTTAATGGAAAGAACCCATATTAAGACGGGCAATTAGAGAGTCTATACTGTGAGAGAAATTATTGAATTGCAGATAATTAAATGTTTGTATTGCAGATAATTAAATGCTAATTAGAATTTATGGACTGCGAATTAGGCTTTGTACCGTTATTTGATACATGACAATTATAGTGTTCTAGTTTTGTCAAAATTGAAAAGTTCAGTGAAAGATGGAAAAGTCATTTCCAGAACAAATTTATTTATACCTTT
>CAMOHE010043809.1:1461-20235 GCA_946598075.1 Artocarpus hirsutus | reverse complement strand
GGCGACAAGGCCCAGATTCTCATTCCCTCCTCATTTACCTCTATCCCCATCCTCTTTCTTCTAATTCCAAAACTACCCTCCTCTACCAACCAACCGCCCATTCCCCTTTTTTTTTTTCACTCTGCTGATTTGTTTTCTTCAAAGTACTTTTTCTTTTTTTCCTTTTTTCCTTTTTCTTTTTTCTTTTTTCTTTTTATTTTTTGTTTAGGTTTCGTCAATGTACTTTCTTTTAGTTGATTTGGATTTAGAAGGGGAAGGGCGGAAGTTTTGGTAGTTAAGCGGTTAGGGTACATATAATTTTGAACCTTTTTGGTTAGGTTTCCGTAACCCCAACTTTTTTATCTGTTGGGTTATGTATTATTTTTTCAAAATTTTTGAGTTGATTAAAGAGTGTTTGAAAAGATGGTGGGAACTAGTGGTGAAAATCACTTTTATTGTAGCATGTGAGAGTTTTATACTGTAGCAATTTTTTAATTGTTACTGTAACATATGAGAGCTTTTTACTGTTTATAACTGAGTTTATGGTGAGAACTGAGTAGTTCCCACCACTCCCAAACACCCCATAAACTTTCCTTTTTGAGCCTTTGAGTGTAGTTTCTTTTCCTTTTCTTAATGGAAAGAACCCATATTAAGACGGGCAATTAGAGAGTCTCCACTGTGAGAGAAATTATCGTATTGCAGATAATTAAATGTTTGTATTGCAGATAATTAAATGCTAATTAGAATTTATGGACTGCGAATTAGGCTTTGTACCGTTGTTTGATACATGACAATTATAGTGTTCTTGTTTGTCAAAATTGAAAAGTTAAGTGAAAGATGGAAAAGTCATTTCCAGAACAAATTTATTTATACCTTTAATTGCCTAGCGAAATCTATATGAATCCCATGTGGATAAATTATTTTTTAATTAATGCTAGATATATCAACTCTCACACTAATTTTTGCACAAATTTTTAAGTTGTCATCAATTTATTACTAGAAAAACATACACTTGACATGACAATTTTTAAACATCTATTAATAAAAATATAACAATTTATGAGTTACTATATAAGTTGGGATTAAAATTAGTATTTTTACCATTTTTCTAATATTATAAATGGGAAGTACTTCTTTATTCAAAAAAAAAAAAAAAAGATATGTATACTTAAAACCATGTATTACAAAAAGCTATCGTGCTGAGAGGCGATACCCTATCCTCTTGTGTGACAGGTCTCAAACTTCCACCCTCTCTCTTTGAGTGACGATAGAGGATGTCATGAACCGCTGGAAGACACTAGCTATTACGGTGGATGAAGAAGACGTCGTCAGAATAGATGATGATAAAGTAACAAGAGGCAAAACGGAATCAGATTTGGTCTCCTTGGTAGGATGGTTACTAGAAAGCCTTTCAACTGAAGGGCCGTGGATCTACAATTTATGCAGTTCTGGATACAAATCCATAGTCTCCCATTGGAAGGCCACAATGGTGTTATAGGTGAAAGAATGGAAAGCATGATGGGGGTCTGCAAGGAAGTAGAAAAGAAGACGTCTGGCAGATGCTTAGGAAGATTCCTTAGAGCCCGAATGTCCATAGACATAACCAAACTGTTACAGAGAGGTGTCCGGGTCAAACTGGGGAATAATGGTGAGATTACATGGGTCGACTTACGGCACAAACGCTTGCCAGATTTCTGCCTTGTTGTTAGACATCAAAGAAGGCTCCTATGCCGCTATGTATGGAGACTGGCTGCGGGCCAAAGGACCAGATTAGTCCTTTTCCGAATCCACAGGTGGTGGTGGAGACGACCAGTGATGTGGGAGACATTGTGGCAAAGATAGTGGTGTAGGGGTGAATTAGGCGCCAGGCCCCCCAAAATTCCAAGGAGCAATCACGGTGTAGCAAGCACGTGATTTGAATTTTGGAGCCACAAGTCAAAAAGGAAAAACACCAATGCCAACTCAACAAGGTCTTAATATTGACCAAAATTCCCAAGACACATTGACCCCACCACCACGGAAGTCACGTGCTGCTCATGAGACTCAATACAAATACATGGAAACGAAAGAGCTTGTTGAGGAGCCTGCTGACACTTTCTACGAAGGGTTGTTTTCCACACCTGTCCCCATCCTTCTCCCTATAAATGATTCAACTTCTACAATCTCTAAGAATCCCTGGAACAAGACAGGGGAGGAGCAATTACAACCAGAAAAGTTCCGATTACCACCGCGAGTTGGAAGAGGCCGCAAAGGGCCAATCAATTGATAAGGCTAGTTGGCTGTCTTTGCAATCCCCAAATAGAAATCGCTTTTGTGGCACAAAAGATGGAACCAACGCTCTCAAGTCACCTCAGTCAACAACAAAGAAGAAATGGGACTAGAAGAGACAGGCTAGACGGGTAAGAGAGAACTCGTACCCGTTGCCCTTGGAAGACAAACCACCAAAACAGAAGCTATTGGGAGAGCCCATCTCTCGAGGTAACACTAAAGGGTTGTTTGTTTTGAGTACTCTTGATACTCAATATATTTAAATTTGGATTCGAGTATCAAGAATCTTTTAAATACGTGTTTGTTTCTCCCAAAATCTAAATCTTTTGAACATCAAGAATCCAAATTTTCAAAGTTTTACTCATCTTAAACTTTTGATACTCGAATATCTCTGCTATAGTAAAAACTGAAATTCTCTCTCCTATATTTGAGGAAAAAAATCATAATTCTTCATTTGATATCCAATTGAGATAATTCTTTTTTCATTGTGTTCCTAATGAAGAGATGAGTAAATGAAGATTCATATTGCATATTTTTTAGGACCATTAACATTAAGATTTATTAGATTTGTTAATAAATAAAAAATTATTTTCACTACCTCTTTAAACACAAATTCTAATTTTATTTCATATTCAGATTAAAACTTAAATGCATGTCTAAACGTCAATTTGGATAACAATTCAAATCACTAACTCAAATCCTAATTCAAATTACAATAACTTAAATTAAATCACTAATTCGAACTCATTTACCAAACAGACCCTAAGAAACTTCATGTGCCTTTAAAGGAGTGTTCTAATGAATTGATATCAGCGAAGGCTACTTCACAGCTCCTCCTACACCAATGAGTTGTATAAGCTAGAACGCCAGTGGTTTGGAGAGTCCATGGGTGTTCAAATAACTACGATGGATTATTCACAGCCACTCTCCAAACTTGGTTTTCTTATGGAAACTGGTTAAAAAGCAGAGAATTTAAAGAAGCATCTTGGCTTTTCACAAGGTTTCTGTATTGATTATGTAGGCCACGGTGGTGGATTAATGTTGTGGTGGTGTGAGGACTAGGAGGTATCCATTGTAAACTTACTCCATCGGCAAGCCGGTATTGACAGGCCGAACCTGAAGACCGGCTTGTCGAACTTACGAATTTTGATCCCGGCAAATCTTTATTTTCCACCCAAGATTCTTAGGATAAAGCCTCTGTTTTAATTCAAATAACCTAATAGATAAGTTATTTGATTAAAACAGTCATATCTAGATAATCTTTAAGAAAATAAATATTCCTGATAATTCAAAAAGTTTATCTTGAATTAATTTATTTAAAATTAATCTAAGAAATAAACAGACATGAATTATCTGATCTTGATAATTCAACAAGTTTACCTTGAATTAATTTTTCATAAAATTAATTCAACCAATAAACAAACATGAATTATTTGATCTTATGAAATTTCAGCCAATCTGAAAATTTGACATAAGTCACCAATTTATTGGAAAAGCATGTCATATCGTTACAGGATTTTTAATAAGTTGGCAAAGGGAACATGATGGACCTATATAATTCAAGCTTCTGATAGTTATGAAACCCAATATCCTGGATATACATTTCATAATTATCAACTCCAATGCTATTCTATTTTAAAACTTAGAGCTGTACTCTCGAACTATATAAATTATAAAGCCCGTATAGTTAAGTTTTCATAATCGGCTTAAGAAGAAATTCTATTTTGCCTTCCCGATTATTTTTCTCTTACGTTTCATTATCTCACCATCGGAAAACTTATCTTATCCAAAGACAGTATACCATTCGATTACACCTATGTATTTAAATGGTTAAACGCTCTAGTTTTTCAATTACAGGATAACGTATATAAAAGGATATCATCTACTCCTAAAGAGGAGCTATGGATTTCATATCTATGAATAACAGGTCAATGCTATTAAGAGTCAAGCCTCCAACGTATCAGTGTACGTACCAACATAAAATATGGATGTCATTTTTTAGTATATCAAAAGACATAAGTCAAAATAATGGGCCCATTATTCATCTCAGGATTAAGAAATAACACATATAATTGTCTAAAGTGAATCGATTTGTCAAAATAGAATTATTAATCCAAATTAATTCACTTTATGTCTCGATCTAATACATCGTCATCTATGACAATGTACCAATATTTCTATTCACGGAGTCCATATCTAATGGTCAAGACAAACTATCTCCTGTTAAGGATATAGACAACATAATAATCTTTGCATGAATAAAGCGCCCAACTTTATTCCCCTCGATTGTAGATCTTATGATTTAGACCGTCACCTTTAGAATCATGTCTTCCGCATAATTTGTTCATTATATGCCTGATTCTAAAGGTTTAGACTGATAGTCTTAGACTGTTGTTTGCTTATCATATATTCAAATATGAACGTAAAGAAGACAAGATTTGGTATATAAATAATAAATAAATTCTTTATTGATAAAAATGTCTCCAAAAACTTTGGTCTATAAATAATAAATAAGTTTTTTATTGATAAAAATATCTCTAAAAACATATTATATTTTTACTCCAAAATTACCAGACTTTCCAATTTGTATCTCACATATTGTAATGGACAACACGTCAGTTATCAATGAATGAACAGCCACTGCAGATTCAAAAAAAAAAAAAAAAAGAATAGAAAAAACCACGTATTACTATTAGTTAAGTAGATTTTCTATTATATTTAACCATTGAGGTAGAATAATAAAGGTGGTTAAGTCGGTTAGACATGTAATTATTGCAGCTTAACAATTGGGCCAAATTAGACAATAAAATTAATAAGGCAACAACAAAAATAAAAATAATTTGTTGGGTTATTAATAATAATAACCTCTAAACTTTAAGATATCTTTTTTTTAGTCTTATGAACTTTAAAAATCATTATTTTATCTCTTGAATTTTCAAAACTCTTCACTTTACCTCATAAATTTTAAAAATCACTATTTTACTCTTATTTTAATTCTTCTCATATTTTTCATGTTCACTGATTTTCTATTTAAATAGACAAAATTAAACCTAGGTAATTCGCATATGGGTCATCTATAAGGGCAAAAATGATATTTTATCACTCTTTTGTTTACGTTTATGATCTCATTTAACTTTTTTTAGCTGCTCTAATTTAAAAAAGGGTCTATATGTACATTTTTTGTTAAATATTATTTGTCGATATCTCTTCATCTTTAATGTGTAACTCATCTTGTTTAGTATTCAAATTCAGATATCAGCAAACAAGGTCGATTTATTAAATGGTTACATATTAAAAATGAGAAAATTGTACAAGTAAACTCTTTCTAAATGAGAGTTTAGATAAAAAAAAAAATGGCATCAAGTGAGAGTGTAGACGTGAAAGAAAATTTTAGAGTGATAAAATCTCATTTTACCCTTATAGGTGACCTATACGTGAACCATGTAACCTTAATTTTGTCTATTTAAATAAAAAATCAAAAAACATTAAAAAAAAGGAGGTTTTAAATAAGGACAAAATGATAATTTTAAAAATTCAAGAGACAAAACAAGGAGTTTTAAAAGTTTAAAGAGTAAATTGATAATTTTTAAGTTTAGGGATCACAAGGGCCATTAGACCTAATTAGTTTTTCAGTACTTCAAAGAATGACAGCAAAAAATTATCAGAGTAGTTTTTTGTAAGCAAAAATTTTCCCATTATTAGTAAACGAATTGAGGGCTCGCTACAATATGACATACGAAAAGGAAATGGAAAAATAAAAATAAAAAAAAGGTGAAAGAAAACAGTCTAGATCAGTGGAAGTGATGCGATAGATATAATGACGAGGTGATCTTGCAACAAACATGGAATCGATTATGATTAGTAAATTTTCTCTTTAAAAAAACCTCTCATAGAAACAAACTTAAATCAAAGATAATTCTTCACTTATGGTAATTATAGCAACATGAGAGGGAAATGCTAGAATTATTCTGTTTGTCACTCCATCTGTCGCTCTTTATATTCTCCTTATACTACATGTCTTTATATTTCTCTTAAAACAAAAATAAAACCTAGATACAAGTCATCTCTTTTAGTAGTTTTTACGAGTACGTCATTTTGACACTACGTTGTCCTTATTTTCTTATGTTCGTGTACTCTTTACTTTTTTAAAAACACCAAGAAATTTTTACGTTAAACTCAAGAACTGAAGATATTCTTCGGCCAAGCCAAAAAAAAAAAAAAGTTTAAAGTACGTTGCATATTTAAGCATTATACATGTAATGCTTCTCTTCAGAATCACGTAATGTTTCTCTTAGGGTATATATATAACGTTTAAAAATAACGTATAGAGCATTATAACCTTAAGTCCTTATAAATGGTTATACATTTATGTGTGTGTTAGTGTGTGCATTAGTATGCACTGTTAAAGCTAAAAGCCGAATTCTTAAAAAAAAAAAATAAAAATACCGCATTTAGCGTTATACGTTGGCATACATGTATATATAACGTTATATATCCAACATTTTATTAAAAAAAATAACTTATGTAACGTATGCGTAATCTTTAAGTCCACTATAATGTATAAGTCAGCAATATATATATTTTAAAATAGAAAAGATGGTTCTATTCACACCTCCCACTTGATTATTTACATCCCGTGATAATAAATTTTTATATTGTAAAAAACCTTTAATAAAATGACAAAAAGTAACAATTATAAATGATATAATTACATAATTAATTCTTTTCAATATATATATATATATATATATATTCTAATGATATATCTTTTTCCCTTTCACACACACCCATATGTAATGACAAAATTCTAATTTTCACTATTCAATTATTAATCCAAAAAATCATATGACTTCTATTTCATCAAATTATATATAAAAAATTGTTTTTTATATTTTGTTCATAGTTTGGTCTTTGTATAAATAAAGTAGCATTCATGATAAATGTTTGTTTAGTTAAATCAATAGATTTAATAATAAATAAATGAATAAATAAATAATATATTTTTTAGAAAACATAATTAGTAGATATAATATTTTAAATAAATTGTAGTGAATATATATAATCTTGAAATTAAATATTTCCTTTACATTTGAAAATTTTTCATGCCTAACGTTTCAACAAAAAATGAAAACAGAAAAAAATAAAGAGAGATAGAGAAATAAGAATATTAAAATAATAAAAAAGGGTAAGTATGAAAAGAAAAATGAAGTGAAAGGAGGTAATAATCTTGAGGATAGTTTTGAAAATATAGGAGGTGCAATAAGTATTATTTCAAAATTATAGGAGGGTCTATTTAAAATAGGGTGTAAATAGAACTTACGTAAAATGTACAAGCCCGTTCATTAAAAGAAAAAGAAATGAATTAGTTTACACACTAAGTGGCAAAATTTAATAATATATAAAATAATGGTCTAATGTTATGCTTTGTTTTTGTTAGAAAGTAAGATGACATGTGGCCTAAGGAGAGCAAAGACAGTGGCCCTAGTATTTCTATATAAGGATTAAAAAAAACAATCATGTCTTTAATTCAAATGTGTGATCTCACTTTGTGGTTTTTAAATACTAAACTTATTCTTTGTGTTTTTCTCATCATGCAAAATCTATCCATGCATCTTTTAAGAGCATTTCCAATACAACAACAAATTAATGTGCCAATTCTAAAATTAATATTTAGCGATAAAACTTTTTCTCTAATATATTTTTTAAGTTAAATTTGACATATTTAAATGTACTTGTACCAAGAATAGTACATAACAAATTTTTTAACATTGACATTGATTTTTCAGTAATTAATTACGAAATTACTATCTTTACAAAAATAGTGCTGCAAACTACTGGCAATAGCTAGCTGCATACTTGCCCAAACTCATATAAATTAACAAAAGATCCAAAAAAATGAAAAAAAAAAAAACACAGAAATTTCCAAAACGTGGGAAGTCATTTACCAATAATCAAGGTGTGGCAATTTTGTAATGCTTGATCAAGCATAACCCGCAACTTAGTTTATTACGCGAAAATACTTTCTTATCATTAGGTTTAATTTTATGAATGGGTACCTCGAGATTTTCTCTCCAAGAAGCATCACCTTTTTTTTTTTTATAATAAAAGAATTATATCTTTTCAAACAACTAATTTGGTTTAAATCTGATTACAAAATTTGAAGTAATAATCTTAACATCATTTTGAACACATTGTAGACTCTTGTCACATGATTTCATTTATCAAACTTTGAATTCACGATGTTCATTCCTTGTGAAGAAACTGGCTGTTCAATAGTTGCACTTGCTTTAGAAAATTAGCTAAGAACTATTTTATATATAGAAATTCATATACAAATGTACTTATATTTATGGGCGAGCATACGCATAAGAAATAGAAATTTGTGGAAATGATAAAATTCTAGAAGTGTAAATGTTGGTCCGGGGAGCTACATGAATATTATTGGTTTTTCATTGATATGCAGACCGAGTATGTGGACGACGCTACATGAAGGAATAAAAATTACAACAAAAAAATAAGAATTTATGCGAAAATAACGGAAAAGCAAGGAAAATCAACAAAACCCACCTTGTCTAGAAAGTGTTTAGTTTTTTTATCCCCTCTTATCCACCGAAAAATAAATTAAAAGGCCTTATTGACATAAAGAGGCCCACCCCAATACGTGATCCAAGAATGTGCAATATTATTGGCTTTTTTTTGTGTGGCTATATTAAAGGGTTATTATTTCTTATTGTCCTCTTTGTACATATAGATGGAATGCTTAAGAGCAATTTAACTCGCATCCAATTGGATAGATTGGGTTAAACCTTTCACCATAATTTTTAACTCCCAAATAATCAATAATCATTGCGTCAATGGGATATTACATGCCCAATGTGTCCCCCGCACCAATATTTTATCAATAAAAAGTCCTCTAATTATAGAAAGAAAAGAAAAAGGGAAAAAAAAGTTTTCTTATCTTTTTTCTCTAAAAAAATGGATGGAAAAGTTTTTCCCCTATCTTTTTTTGTAGTGTTGGATTGATTGGTTCCACACCATTCAAATATTCTTCTAACAAGACTCCCAACAAAATTGACTTCAAAGAGGCCCCCCTTAAAAATCATCATTTATTTCCTTTCTTTTTCAATAATAACTCAGCTCGCATATGACATCTATTTGACAATATGGTGAGAAATTGAGAGTACACAACCAATTATATATCATGCTTTCCACCAAACTAGCCTTAATCAAAAAGGAAAGAAAAGACCCACAAAAAGATGAAATAGGAGAAGAAGGAGAAGAGTAATTAAAAAGATTATTTTGATTTCATTTAATACTATACTGCTATTCCCTTTTTATCAAATTAGTTGGTTTGATTTAATGGATGCGTTTTGTAATGAGACTTTAATAGTAGAACATGTTGGGTTTTGTTTGAAAAGGGATATCTTTTGATGGAATAAGGGGAAGATTGCATGGGGACCATTTTGTTTTAGCACAAGAGCTGATAAGAGTAAGGCTTGATGGGGAACTTTTTTTGGTTTGTCCTCTAGCAAATCTAAAGCAGTTTTTTTTAATTAAGCCAAGCCGAAGCCGAGGGCAAAGGCTATCTATTTTTTCTGCCCTCTCAAAAAAGAGTGTGGGGAAGTTGTCGGCCATGTGGTCTGCCAATTGTCAAGTCCACCCATCACTTTCGTCAGAACCCAAAAAAGGAAATAAAAAATAAAAAACTAAAATAAAATCCAGCCAAAAAAGAGAGAGAAAGAGAGATCATATTTCTTTTTTTCTCCTTTTGTTTTTTTAATTTCTGTTGTTGATGTCCTTCCAGTAGGGCCACATGCGCCATTGACTACGGTTGTAAAATTTAAATCAACGGTCTTCCATATCGTATGACACTGGATACGTAAACAATTTCTCTCATTATTTTTTATCCATTTTATAAACGCCGCTCGATTTAAATTTAAGGTTTATGATCAAAAGTCCTTAGAGTGGTGGCGTTCTCACAGAAGAATTTCCTTTTTTTTAATTTTTAATTTTTAGTTCAAGAAATGATCATGATATTCTTCTGCCATGCCATGCTCACATGGGCAGGTGCTTTCCCCCTGAGCTGTGGTGTGGTGTGGTGTGCTTCTCTTCTGGTTTTCTCCGAAAAAAAAAAAAAAAAAAGAAAGAAACAAAACCTCATCAGATTTTGTATACCATGCTAATCCCATGACCTGCACTTTTCAGGGTTCTTTAACAGGGCTAAAGCTCTAAGTGGGCCCTGACTTGTTTTGATGGTTTTCGTTGAGCCATGTGATATTCTCAAGTTTCTAGATCATCAATTGAAGGGCTGTTATGTTTTATTGCCAACGACTAACTGCCCAATTTTGTTTTTGTTTTTGTTTTTTTTTTCTTTTTTTTGGAAGAACGTGGTTTAAGGAACACTAATCATCTTTGATTGATAATTACTGGCATTAAATAGAGTATTATATATTTGATTGATAATTACTGGCGTTAGATTATAAGGAGAAAGGGGACAGAGTTGTTATTCTGTTTGAGGAATCGATCAAATGTAGTTTGTTGTTGCCTTAACGTAACCATAACAGCCCTTAAATAAATTGCTTATGTATATAAATCATGAGGGTTCCTATTAGTAGCAGAAGTATCTTCGTTAATAGTTTTGTCTTTATTTGTATCTATTTTTTATATAAAAAAATGTCTTGATTTTAGTTTCAAATAATTGTACTATGAAAAAATGTTTTTGGGCTCCAAGTTTTACAAAATGAATTGAATTTTATCACATGTTTAGTTCATTCACAAGAAGAACAAAGTGGATATAATGATGGAAAATAGAAATAACGTTAAAAAAATACAATTACGTTGTAATTTTTGTTTAAAAGTTTTGCTCTATTTTCCCTCTGCACTCCTTACCCCAAAAAAAACTTTTATGGCTCCGCTCGTGTTTACTTGTGTGCATAATGTAAATGTATCCCATGCAAGAGCTAACTAACTATTTTCACTAAATAAAGAAGAAGAAGAAGAAGAAGAAGAAGAAGAAGAAGAGAAGGAGGAGGAAGAAGAAGAAGAAGTCCAGGGAACAAGTGTTTCTAGATTGTCCTCGAGCTCTCCAAGGGCTTACATGCCAAAGGCAACAAGGGTAAAAGACTCTCTTGTAAACATATAACTATTTAAGTGCTCTATTCTTTTTTGGAAATTGTTGCATGGTCATCTTATTTCTGAGGATAAGAATTTGAAATAAGTTGGCTATGTTGTGTGCTAGACACACGGAAATATACACAATCACATACAAATAATAGAGTGATGAATTGAGTATCCTTTTCAAAGAGATTGTTTTTAATTATTGTTTAATTGATGAAATTGATTAACGATAGTATTATTTAAATAATCGATTAAAAAGGAAAAATAAAGCTAATGAAATTAAAAATAAAAATAAATGAAACTAAAATAATAAAAAAAATAAGCTCAGAAATCTAATTTCACCTAAATAAGTTCATTTGATCCCTAATTGATTAATTTTAAAAATAGAATTGTTAGTCAAATGCACAAATTTATTGTTAGGACAGATGACTTTAAAGCATATGATGTTTTGTATAGGACATATTTATAAATAAATAAAGTGAATATATTCATCACATTTGCGTGTATATATTTTGAATACTTTATGAATATTATTAGAATTCCATAATTATCTATGTAGCTTTAAATATTATATACAAGTGTTAAATATAAGAGGATACTATTTAAGGATGATAATTAAAATAGTAAGTAACATATAATTAATTATTCTAATTAAGTATTCAATTAAAGTATAGAATCTTTAATTAAACGTTACTAGTGTAGGTCATTTTCATTAAGAATGGAACGGTTTTATCCGAACCATTTATGTAGTAAGTCATTAAATGAGTGCACTGCACATAATGAGATTATGTAGAACCGGGACATGATGTGATATGAATATCTAATAATTTTTATTAAATATAACAAGTTCTAATCACATCCACCGATATGTATAAGATGATCTTAACCCTGAGTTATTAGCATACTTCTATTTATGGATTTATGTCTTTTGATTTACTCAGTATAGATTTGATAATCTAATCATATTCCTTGTATTTTGTAGGCACAATGAAGTAAGTAGCTGAGAATGTTAAGATTACAAGATGCAATACATTGCTTCTCTAACGAGAAGCAGATAAATAATTATTTTGGGTATTGATTCGAGGTTTGAATAATAAAAGCTCTAAATTCATGATTAAGTTCATGAATTTATTATTCATTAGAGAATCAATGGCACTCAAGGATAAATAAGTAGTTAACAAGGTTAACGGATTCTAACTAGCTCTAATTATGAATTATTTATGAAGAATCGACTTATGTGTAATGACTATATCAAATGGACGACTCTAAGAAATAAGTTATCAAGTATCTATAATTTTAAGAGTGTAATTTTAAATATTTAATGGAGTTACATTGAAATTAATAAAAGAGTAATAATTAATTAAAGAGTTTAATTAATATATTGGTTTTATTAAAGCTTAAAATTATGGGTCCAATAGTCCCCGTCATCCTTGTAAACATTACTTAGATATGGTATAGTTATTGGTTTAAATAATTGATTTGGAATTATAGAACTCTAAATTAAATACCACTCGAAATAAATTAATTCATAATTAATTTATATTTATTAAATAATTAGTTTTTTAATAACAAAATAATAAATTTTGGAAGGTACGCAATGGGTAGGTCCCACTATATGTGGCACCATCTGCTATTAAGGGAAAGTCCCTTGTACACATCAAAGCTTGTTTACCAAGTTTTTATATTTAGAATTTCTATTTTTGAATAAAGGTGATTTAATTCAAATATGAAAAGTTGAACATAGAGACAAATGAGATTAGGTAACAAGCATTTTTTTCTTTCCTCTTTTCTCCTCGTATTGGTGCTATATATGTAAATATGATATCTATGTGTGGCACCTATCTCAGTGTAAGGAATGAGAAACTTCTGTCTTTTATTTAATTAAATATTTGATATTAAATTAAAATAAGAAGACTTTTCGAAATTAATTACCCCTCTCACTTATTGCAAAAATAGTACGCAGCGGAATTTTAAAAATTTTCATATCAAAGTATTTTCCAAAACATAAGTTTGACATGCTATATGCATAAATTAACCAGATCTTACTAACCTTTATATGTTGAGGAACTTTTACTATTCGTGAAGAGAAATAACGTTCCAGAAGAGCCTCAACCAACTGGTCTTCTTTGCTATTCTTTATCCACAATCGGAGTGAGTGTAGGCTCACATGTATAGCTCTTCCACTAGGCGGCTCTCCTTCCAAACAATTGAAAAAACCCATAGTTATAGTTTCTAATGTGTGAACAATAACTCATAGGGCGTTTCAGAGTCTCACTCTTAATCTCTCAATTGATTTAAATAACTTATGAGTCTCACTTCCTATTTATAAAGTTTGGGCCCAGGGATCAGTTTTTATTAAATAAGGCCTCAAAAATTCTAATCGGGATCAATATCTGATAAAATCTATGTAAAAACGTATGATTTATTTATTGCTCGGTTGGTAGGCCAAACTGGTAGATCGGCCTATCGAACTTACTTCATCGACAAGCGAACTTAAAGATTGGCCTACCAAACTTACGATAAATGATCCCTACAAATCTTTTATTTTTCATCCGAGATTCTTAGGATAGATCTTTAGTTTTAATTCAAATAAAGTAATAGAGAAGTTATCTAGTTAAAACAGTCATATATAGATAATGCTTAGGAAAATAAATAATCCTGATAATTCAACAAGTTTATCTTCAATTAATTCAAAATTAATCCAACCAAAAAACAGACATGAATTATCTGATCTTGATAATTCAACAAGATTATTGTCAAGATTATCTTGAATTAATTTTCACAAAATTAATAGATATGAATTATCTAATCCTATCGAATTTTCAACCAATCTGATAATTTGACACAAGTCATCAATTATTGAAAAAATACGTTGTATCATTACAGGATTTTTTATGAGCTAGCAAAGGGGACCTGATGGACCTATATAGTTCAAGCTCCTGATAATTATGAAACCCAATATCCTAGATATACATTTCATAATTATAAATTCTAACGCTACTCTATTAAAAGCTTAGTGCTGCACTCTCAAACTAGATAGAATTATAAAGCCCATATAGCTAAGTCTCTATGACATATCATAATGTCTTGTATCCCTATAGGATTATCCATAATTGACTTAAGGATAAATTCTTTCTTGCCTTTCCGATTATTTTTATCTTACGTTCTATTATCTTATCATCAGAAAACTTACCATCCAAAGACAATATACCATTCAGTTACATTTATGTATCCAAATGGTTAAGCACTCCAGTTTTTCAATTACAGGATAACGCATATAAGAGAATGTTAATTACTCCTAAAGAGGAGCTATAGATTTCATATCTATGAATAACAGATCTAGGCTATAAAAAGTCATGCCTTTAACATACCAGCATATGTACTAATATAAAATGTAGATGTCACCCTTTGGTACATCAAAAGATATAAGTCAAGATAACAGGCCCTCTATTCATCTTAGGCTAAAGATAAAATACAAATGATTGTCTAAAGTGAATTGATTTGCCGAGATATAATTATTGATCTAAATCAATTCACTTTATGTCCTGATCCAACACATCATCACTTGTGACAATATGCCAATGTTTCTATCATAGAGTCTACCTCCGATGGCCAAGACAAATCATCTCTCGTTAGAGATATAGACCACATAACAATCTTTGCATGAATAAAGTGCCCAATTTTATTCTCTCGATTACGGATCTTACGATTTAGACTATCATCTTAAGAATCATATCTTCCGCATAATCCATCCATCATATGCCCAATTTTTAAAGATTTAGATCGATAGTCTCAGATTTTTATTTGCTTATCATACATTCAACAAATATAAACATAAAGAAGACAAGATTTAGTGTATAAATAAGAAATAAATTCTTTATTGATAAAAATGTCTCCAAAACATATTACATTTTTACTCCTTAGAGCATACATGTCTAACAACAATATGAGACTATAAATATTAAATAATAAGATTATTTAATTAATAATTAATTAATTTTGAAAGGCATAGTGTGGGTCCCACCCACACTTTGTGGCACAGATGTGGGGAGCCCTCCTTGTGGCGTGCTAGCTTGTTCTCCAAGTTTTTTATTTTTGGAAATTCAAAAGTTTCTAACATTGAAAAGTAGGATTTGTTTTCAAATTGAGAACTTCAATTTTGGAAACAAAAAGACAATTGGGTAATAAGCAGTATTACTTCCCTACACTAACTAGAGTTGACACCACACATAGGTAAAAACACTATTTGTGGCACCAATATCAATCTTGGAAAGAGAAAGAATATTTTGTTTTAATAATTACATATATGATATTTAATTTAAAACAAAAATGAAGCTTCCAATATTTATGCAGGCATCACACTTTATAATTGGAGGGCTCCTCTATGGTTATATATACTAGTTATTAGTTATTTTAGACTATAAAAACCTTGCCAAAATCTAGAGTAGGCATTTTCTAGATAGAGAAAAAGAGATGAAAAGCTCTTCTAAATTTCAAGTCCCACTTTGCTCATGTATTAAAATTCATGGAGAGAAAAGTAAGCTGAGTGATCTAGAAAATCCTAATTTCTTCTACACCTACTCGTACGTCCAAGTGGTGACAAGGACTAGGCAAGAAAGACTTTTGTGTCATAGAGAACTACCCATTAAAGATTTAGTTCCTAATCGTTGCAACTGGGTAAGTAATGTGTGTGTGTGTCTGTATTAAGCATTTAATTAATATAATCTATGTCCTTATATTTCAAAAATTTTATTATTTGTAATATACAATCTACCTCTTCACTATGTTTTTGTTTTCTTTTTTTTTTTTTCTAAAATCATTTTAAAAACCAACAAATATTCCCGTTCCAAATTGTATATGTTATCCTTTTGTTGATCAAGACCTGAATCCCCATCTTTTAATTTTATTCAAATTAACAACATCTCTTAATGAATTGACAAATCACTAGGAGCATTAAACACATAATAAGAATAGAGAATTTCTAACAATCAATAACCAATCAAAGAGGACAAAAATAAATCAAAACCTATTAATAGGATTTATTAGAACCCTAAACCCAAAAATTGATTCATAAATAAAAATGAAAATAAAAAGGCAAATAAAGGATTCAAGCATGATCAAATTACAAAAATTAAAAAGATAAAAAATAGGACGGAAAGACTCATGAAATTGTCAGCGGTCTTCAAGCTAGTCTCCAAAATTTTTCTCATCCTCTTGCTCTTAAAGCTACTATCTCCCTTGAAAATTATGAAAATTAAAATATTAAATCTAAAACTTAAAATAAATCCTATAAAAAATCATTCATTAAAATATTTATTTATTTATTATTTCTTCTTCTTTTTTTTCATTTTTCCATATGGGACTGCTCCTGGTTTAGCTCTCAAAATGGCCTTAAATGAGTCACCAAAAGAATACACTTTAAATCCCTTCAATTCCTTTCAATTCCACGCCAAAGGAGAGCCAAAATAGGGTTCTGAATCATGCTAGAAGGTGTCGCGTGTTGATTGGCACGCGCCAGAGAGGAGTTGATGTGGCAAAGCGAAATAAATGAAATTCTCTAGAGTACAGTACAAAGCACTAGAAAGAACTGGGTTGGGAGTAGTGGCCGAAGTGCAGACGCGTGGTGCTTTCAGATTAACTGATACGTTGTGCTAGAACATTAGAACGCGCAACTATTGGGCGTGAGTGGTACTTGCATGATGGATTGCTTTGATTATGATAAGACGGCTCAAATTGCGAATTATGGCGATGGAAGACATTCACATGTGCTTCTTGTGCTACAAAGTTTCATTTTGAATTTTAATCTGTTGGTGTCCTTTTAAACCCTATTCAAGCTCCTTAATTGCCCATTGCACCTAATTTACTACAAAACAGGTAAATGAAACACGCAGAGGGAAAACTTAAAATAAAATAAGATTCAATGTAATTAATTACGTTTAAACAAATAAAATCAAATTAACTAAAATAAGAATAAATTATATTAAAAGAGAGCACAATATAATAAAAATAAAAGCAAATATCAAGAACATAACAAAAATATATGTATTAAAATATAAGAATAACTCTATTGTTCATTAAGTTATCAAGTTACAATATGAATTTTTGTTCTCGATTTTGTTTTATGAAAGTTGAGTTTGTTGATGATATTTTCTTGCATTGCATGATTCCTTTCGTAGTTAGGAGTTGCTTAGATTTTGCATATGTATGCATAGTTTTCATCTCAATTTTCAAAGTCAAGTTTAGTTCTCAGATATTAAAATTATGGGTTGTTGATGTCTGAAATCAGCACAACACCGCATGCGAGGATGCACGGTGGTCAGGTTCCTTGTTCTATCAGTTATGCCTGGCATGGTCAGATCAACAAATGAAGATAAGGCCTTAAAGTGAGGGGGACAATGGTGTGTGTCTGCTGAGAGCACTATGACATTTAAATCAATGAACTCATCATCAAAAAGAGGAAGAGGAGAGGCAACGTAGGTAGGAGAAGAATGTTTATACTTTTGTAGTAGAGTTAATGCTTCTATTTATAGAGTTTAGCTTGAATCCTAGTGTGAACTTATGACCCAAGTGTATAGTTGTATGAAGCCCTTGAGTTGAATGACAAGTGTTCAGATCTTAGAGGTGGGATGTTCCCCAAAGAGTGAGTATTGGCATGAGCTGGGTAGTATCATGGTTAGCCACTTAGTTCTCGACCTAGGCTCGACTTCTTAGTACTCAACCTAGGGTCCACCTTTAGGTACTCAGCCTAGTACCAGCCTCTTAGGACTCAACCTAGGGTCTTCTTAGTACTTAGCCTAGGGTCGGCTACTTAATTCCCTAGGGTCGGCCATTTAGTACTCGGCCTAGGGTTAACCACTTAGTTGGACACTTAGTCCTAAGGTGGTTCAGATTTTTGGATGGCCTTCTAATCATAGAAAATCACCCCATAACAGTGGCCTTCCAAGAGTTTGGTGATGGGAGTCACCAACACGAAAGCCTTGAAGTAGTCAGAGTAAATAATTTTCATGTGCCCATCCAAACAGTTAATCATACACTTGGTTGGCTGTAGCTGAACATCTAAGACTCTTAATAGGCCGAGCATATTTTGCTGTTTAGTTGTAGACCTCATCGACCATAGCCGAACAGTTCGTCTTCTCTAGTCAACTATAGCTGGTTTGGACCCTTAGGCCTCTTCGTTGGACGTAGCTTATTCAGATGCTTGGTCATGGACTTGGTCGATTATAGCTTCTTTAGACTTGGTTTAATACTTGGTCGGATTCCCAATCTAGTACCTGGTTGGACTTGACCGGACTCTTAGGCAGAGCTGGTTGGGTACTTGGTGGGACTCCTAGTCCTAACACTAAATTGAGTAACCTTCAAATGTTCTAGTGTTTTGACCTTCTTGAGAAGGGGGGGGGGGGGGGGGGGGGG